>JAFVLL020012917.1:0-53903 GCA_021397915.2 Tor tambroides | reverse complement strand
CAAACAAAAATCTTACTGGATTATTACAATTAATGGCAAAAATAATGTTTGTAAATGTATACTGATATTTCCTACTGACATACTACAGCAAAAGATAGAAATAACTGACTTAAAACCATTTTTTTGTTGATGAAAATACTAGTGGCCTAAGACTTTTGCACAGTACTGTATATACACACACACACACACATATATATATATATATATATATATATATATATATACCATTCAAAGATTTTATATGTATAGGCAATTTTAAATACCAATATATAGCTGTAAATTTCTCTCTCTCTAATTTCCAATTTAAGTGTTTTCTTTAACTAGATGTAAAACAACCACACAATATCACTGAGAAAAAAAAGTTGCCATTTCCCTATAACTACAGTAAAAAAAGAAATACAGATCAAATATGTACATGAAAGACTGCTAAATATGATCCAAAATAGTCAGCAATGTAGTGAGTAGGCAGTGACCATGTTGTGTGACTTTGGCATGCTGGGAGCTTCAAATTCTGTTCCTGCCAAACTTGTTGCTATGATACATTTCAGAATGTGAGCTGCTGTTCTGTGTACTTTTATCCCATAGTTACTAGAAAAAGACATTATTTAACTGCTTTGAACATTGCACTGGCTCACTGAGGGTTAAAAGCATCATTGCCCTCATGTCACCTGTGATCTGACCTTGCTTCACCACGCAACTACCTCTCGAGACAGACCGCTGTCCCTGATGCCACGCGCACGTATCCGGTAACCTCTTTACCCTCTCATTGTAAAATGATCACACGGAAGGATGTCGTGTCCTGAAGAACAAGTCTCTCAAGAAAACATCAGTCCCAGCGTCTTCCTTTTATGCCTCCCGATAGCATCTGGCCCCTGAGCTCTTTGTAGCTCAAGTCAAGGTGGTTTATCGCCATTCCGGGCCGCCCATCGGAGGCCTTTAAAAGCAGCCGATCTTATCGAGAAAACAGAGGATGGGCCGTTTGGAGTGGCTCTGACAGCCAGGAAGGAGCAAGGACGGCTCTGTCCGCCGCGCAGGAAATGCCCCGTCAGCCGAAACCAAGGATGACTGAGGGAGTTGTGGCAGATAAGATCACCAATAACTGGACCTACGCACAATTAGGTTTGTTTTTGCTAAACTAAAAGTCCCAAGTAGAATGGCATGACGCAGCTACGCTGCCGAAAACATTGGAGAAAGTTTGATCACGTAGGACGTGAGTGGAAGCAAAAAACAATTCCTCTTCTCAGAAGGAAAACCGAAAACGTCTCAATCCTTTTGTGGCCCAACAGAACTGAAACAACCAGGAACATAATACAAAGCATTTCCCTCCCATATAATTCAACACGGGAACTACATTTAAAAACGCCCCAAAACGCAATTGTGAGCAAACAAATTCTAGAGAGCTGTTTCAATAACGGATCCACTACGTTATCTTGACTCACAACAATGCGATACGTCCTTCGGTGCAGCACGAAATGAGAAAATTAAAGAATCTCAATTTGTCTTAATCTATTTCCTGTTTGACCGAGGAATCCAAAGTGAATTTCTCTGCCACCCAATTGCAGGTACGCCAGCGATAAATCCCAAATAAATACATTTCAGTCAAATCCACAGGCAGCAATACTCTGTTCCCGAACACTCCATCAGGAAAAGAGATTTGCTTCCCTGCGGAGGAACCTCAGAGGGTATTAAACCATCAATCACTGACAATTCCATTGTTAAAAAAGCGCTGATAGGGACGTCACATTAACGACACAATTTTCTCAGTGGAGACAAGAGATACAGCCATTGGATGACAGAACTACCCGTTATTAGCATATATGCAGACTGTACCGGTGTTAAAAAAACCAGTGCATCAAAATGCAGCATTCTAAAAGCTCCAAGTTAGATAAGATTAAGAAATCTAGCAGGTAACTGGCTTTTATAATTCATAACACAAACTTTTAAAAAAACATGCTGGAATTTTCAGGGTGGTTGCTTGGTTGTTGAAGTGGTTCCTTACTGGATAAAGTCAGATGAGTTACCTAAATACAGGATTAAGTTTAATACTTTTTACTATTTAAAATGTATTATTATTATTAATAATAATAATAATAACAACAAAGAACATAATACTATATTTAGTGGTGCTTACTAATGCAAGTATACTTAATTATGATTAATAACAATATACTACTAATAATCATAATAAATTGTACTTTATTATTATATATATTTACATTTAGTCATTTATCAGACATTTTTGAATGATGAGGTCAATAGAAGCAATCAAAACCACCAAAAAAAAAAAAAATAAATAAAAATAAATAAATTATATATATATATATATATATATATATATGATATAATAAATTTAAGTAAATAAAAAAAATATAATATAAGCATCTAGTGTGGTATCTATATATTTAATAATATATATTAAATTGTAATTTAATGTTAAGTTTTTCCCAGGATGGCTATCATCACTCCAGAGTTTACTGAATGAAAATCTTTATTTACTATAAAACTGTAGATCTGGTTTTAATGTTTTATTTCTATGCTTTTCCATGCCTTAAAATCACCATTTTTATAATTTACTGACATTACTTCCCTCATAACAACATCAAAAACATAGCAAAAAAACTATATAAATCTCTAGTAACACGGCGTAAGCTTTGTGAAATAATTATGATAACATTACCCTCCCAATATTCAATATGTAAACTAATAAACTACTAACAATAACAAAATAACAATGAAACAGAACAAAAGAGACAAATCAGTGTAAAGTTACGAAACATGACACACTTTCGTTTTCACTTCAGTGATGAGGAGAGTTTCTGAATTTACTATAATATACTAATAATAAGTAAAATAATATAACTAATAATTTACTATTAATATACAACATTAAATTTAGTGGTGCTTACTAAGGCAAGTATAATTCATAAAAAAAATAATTAAACTTATTATTATTATATATGTATTTTATTAATATAATTTTATTTGAAAATCCTTTAAACATTTCAATCTATAAATTATTATTATTATTATTATTATTGAAAATACACTATTAAATGTAGTGCCACTTACTAAGGCAGTTATAATTTATTACTGATAAATCATACAGATCATTTCCTAATGACCTTTCATCAAAGGTCAAGACTCACAAAGACTCTTGAGCGCTGAATAACATTGTGCAGAGACAAAAGTAGGACCTAAGTAGAAATTCAAAGCCAGAACAGGCTTAAGAGTTGAAAAAAGCCTTCATCTGGTTTATAAATAGCACTGCAGGCCTGTTAGTAATGGGTTTATAGATCCAGGCTGAAAAAAATACCCCCTCACACGGGAATTGTAAATATTGGATTATTGTGGGTTTCACAACCTGAGAAGATTCCGGAGAACTGTACCTGCCGCATTAGTAAAGACGCGAATTGAATCTCTCTCTCTCTCACTTTGAATACAGCTACTTTTCCTGCGTGGTGAAGATGGATTTCAGCAGTGGGGAAAGGTGTGTTGATGGAACAGAGCTCTGCTTTAATCCCTGCAGTTATGATCTGATAAACTGACAGGCCACGAGTCTGCGGCAGATATGATTTCAAGACCGACACACCACAACACACTTCAAAAAATCCTGCTTCCAAGAAACAGTAGAATATAAAAGAAGTTATCTAGCTTAGTTGTCTGACTCCAGTGGTCAACATTCACTTTAATTTTATGGAAAAGAAGTTTGTATAATCACACATGAAATAAAGACATACACATTTGGAATAAAATGAGGGTGAGCAAATAATGACAGACCTTTCTTTTTTGGGTGAACTGTCGCTTTAAACTTATACCTACATTCAAATAAATTATGAATAGCTGTAAAGTAGTACTTTTTAGGGTAAACTTGTTTTATTTGTTTTGTTTTGTTAGAGGTTTTACACTGTTGTTCATTCAGTTGTCCAACAAATGCATATTAAACTTTTTTGTAAAACATTTTAGTATATGCTTTAAAAAAACCTTACTTAATATTTGGTCTTGTTTTCAACTACAAATATCTACACATTCTTTCACCAAGATAACATTTTCTTACAACAAGGAAAAATATCTGTCAATGAGGTAAGAAAAGAAGATATTATTTTCCTTTTGAATATTGATTATTTTACTCCATTGGCAGCTTTTCCCCCTTTGTTCTTTGTTTTAAGCATAAATTCACTAAAATTTGGTACATTTTTTTATAAAACAAGATTCAATATTGTTTATTTTGCTTCTCAGGTAAATACAGTATATCTTCATTCAAGTATAAATATTTGTACTGGAAAACAAGATAAAATACTAATCATTTTTGCAGTGCTACTACAAGGTTTGCATGGAAAATGATAAAACAAAAAATCCCACAAACTTTCACTAAACGACCTGGGCCAGTAAACAGCCATTTAGAAAGCAGCCTAACAACAACCCAGAACATCATGCTGGCATGTCTGCATGATCAATCACCATATTTTCTTCAGAAAGCATAACCATCAGGTTTGCTTTTATTCTTGCTTAGTCTTTAAGTAACTCTGAATTTATGTTAAACAAATGGGAAAATCCATACGCTGTTATTTACACTGTATATCTTCATTTTCTGCCTTTAACCGTGAAGAAGACTCTATATTCAGAATGTATTACAAGAGCAACACGATCAACGACAAGCGCAGTAAACACACCCCGGAGCAAGAGGAACTGCAACGAGTGCAATAATTACATAAAACCAGAGAGAGACGCAGATATTTAAACAGGTTTGTTTTCCCTGGGATGGCAATTGCCGCAGAATAATGATAACCAGGGCTTCCTCATGAAGGCGGTGATTGGAAAAGGGCAAGAGATCGTTTCTATTGGAATAAACATTGTACTTAATATCACTTAATGCAGTAGAGAAAATGCTATTTGAGAATTTTAAGTGGATAGTTCACCCCAAAATGAAAATTCTGTCATCATTTACACACAGTTATGTCGTTCCAAACCTGTATGACTTTCTTTTGTGGAACATTTTGAAGAATGTTGGTAACTACGGAGTTTCACTTCCCATTGACTTCCATTGTGAAATACTATGGAATGGGAACCAAAATGGTTTGTCATGATTTTTCTGTCATGATCATGATTTTTGTTCAGCAGAAGAAATAAATGCATACAGGAACACAAAAGAAGATATTTTGTAGAATGTTGGTAACCAAACAGTTCCCATTGACTTGACCATTGACAAAAAATTCAATGGAAGTTAATGGGAACCAAAAATGTTTGGTTATCAATATTCTTCAAAATATAACTTTTTGTGTTCAGCAGAATATTGTCTGTTGTGTTCAGGAAAAGAAAGAAATACATACAGGAACCCATAAGAAGACATTTGAAGAATGTTGATAACTAAATAGTTTTTGTTCCCACTGACTTCCACTGTATTGACAGAAAATACTATGGAAGTTAATGGGTAATTAAACTATTTGGTTACCAACATTCTTCAAAATATTTTCAAAATATCTTCTTTTGTGTTCAGCAGAAGAAAGAAACGCATACAGGAACCTAAAGTAAGACATATTCAAGAATGTTGATAACTAAACATTTGTGGTTCCCATTGACTTCCATTGTATAGACAAAAAATATTATGGAAGTTAATGGGTAATTTGGTTACCAAAATTCTTCAAAATATTTTCTTTTTTGTTCAGCAGGAACAAAAAAAATCATACAGGAACACAGAAGAAGATATTTTGAAGAATCTTGGTAACAAACAGTTTTGGTTCCCATTCTCCAATTCTTACAGGCCTCCAGATGGTGTAGTTACGGCATCTACCAGCAGGTGGCTAACCGAAGCATGCTAACCTGAACCTGACCCCTTGAAAAAAAAGCCGCCCGGGGGTTTTAACCAAGATGAGCACCAAGTGAACCGACTCGCCTTAAAGGGTCTCTGTAATTACTGCCGTGCATCCCACCTGTCCGGCATCACCTGCCTTTCATTCCCTGTTGTTAATTGCTATTTCCTCACAGCAAGGACGCGGCGCCCCGGGCACGGCTCCTGAAACCACGTTTAGCTGACTCTGAATGTCAGCGGCCATATGAAAAAGCTGTTATTACAAGGCACTTGTGGGACTGACGCATTCTCAGAGGCCAAATGACTGACCTTTACACATACTGTAACACTGTTTGATGAGATCGGAAAGGCCGTATGATCGTTAATATCTCAGAAATCTGTTCTGTGCTTAGCAGCACGCTGGCAGCCGAATAATATACTGTACTTTTTACGAGCTGGTGTGCTACGCTTTAATGACCCTTCATGTCATGCTGTGAATATGAACACTTTGATGCTGGAGCTGAGATTCTCTTGTTGCTGGGTTCCACTGTGATTTAATGTGTTGTATCAAACTTTTATAGTTTTATGCTTTTAAAATCTGAGGAATTAGATTTCTGTTGCAGTTCTGAGCTGTGAAAGTTTCACATTATTAATGGACAAAGACATTTTGATTAATATTTTAAAGATGGCAGACCTTTGGCAATTTTTAAACAGAATGAAAATAAATTTATCCTCATGCTTTTCCAAACCTGTAGGACTTTATTTTTCTGTGCAACATGCACAGAAAAAAATCTGGGGACATTTGGGGCGTAAACAACATTGGACCCCATTCACTTTCATTATATTGATGAAATATGTATTTTTAAAATATCTTCCTTTGTGTTCCACAGAAAGAAAGTCAAACAGGTTTGAATCAACATAAGGGTGAGTAAACAATGGCAGTATTTTAAAAAATCTGTGAATTTAGATCTGTTGCATTCTGTTTAATTTTTTAATGATGGAAAATGGGACCTCTAGCAAATTTTAAAGAGATCCCTCTAAAGTAACTACTGAACAAAATGTATGTATTCAAGACAATAAATAAATAAATAAATAAAAACATCACCAACTTGGCCAGTAGTGTCCAGTAATGAAAATTAATTTACACTAATGCCATTCCAAAC
This sequence comes from Tor tambroides, assembly GCA_021397915.2. Taxonomy (NCBI): domain Eukaryota; kingdom Metazoa; phylum Chordata; class Actinopteri; order Cypriniformes; family Cyprinidae; genus Tor; species Tor tambroides. The sequence goes on along the minus strand of JAFVLL020012917.1, from coordinate 46,955 downwards.
CTGTATAACTATTTTTTCTATAGAACACATACACACACAAAAAAGATATTTTTAAGGAATTTGGGTCACAAAAGTACTGGACCCATTCACTTTCACTGTATGGATGAAAAAAAAATCTTGCTTTGTGTTCCACAGAAAGAAGGAAAGTCATACAGGTTGGAACCAGCGTGAGTGTGAGCAGTTTTTAAAAGAGAGAGATAGTTCTCACAAAAAATGTCCTTGAAATGACTTTATGACTTAATTTTGACATCAGGCAACCCTGTACGTACATACATGTTTATTTTATTTTAGTTTATTATTTTATTTTGTTGATTTTTTTAAAATTATTTATTTATTTATTTTTGGTAGAAATTTAGAGTGCAAACAACATTTGACCCCACTCACTTTCATTGTATGGATTATTATTTTATTTTATTTTTTTAAATATCTTCTTTTGTGTTTCACTGAAAGGCATACAGGTTTAGATCAACATGAGAGTGAGTAAATGATGACAAAATTATCATCTTCAGGTGAGCTGTGTCTTTCAGTATCTTTTGAGTTTATGATGAAAAACTTCACCAGCTTGGCTCGTAATGTGCATGAATTGTTGTGAGATTTTTCATTCTTAAATTTGCTGTCAGGCGAAATGCTCCTGTTAGCCTCTAAACAGAAAACCATCTTATTATGGAAGATCCAATATCAAACATTTCTGCTGGAGAATCATTGCAGCATCTATTACACAGTACTAACTGTAGTTGAGAGAACACTTAACGATTCCTTCTCAACAATACGACTTCCCAGAATACACACAAATATTACCGTCTTCTCCCTAGACTCACACAGTCAGATGTTTAATGTCTGTGCTGAAAGATTCCCCTTATGCTACAAAACTCTGTGTATGTTTTAAAGATTTGATGTCAGGCAAACGTTGTCAAATCCTCAACTTAGTTCTTCTTGGATGTGCTCAGTGAGGCAGCCTGGGAGATTGACACACACTATTGTTTTTCATATTTAAATATACAATGCCTTGCAGAAGTATTCAAACCCCTTCATTTTTTTTAACATTTTGTTATGTTGCAGCCTTACGTTAAACCGCTTTAAATTACTTTTTTTTCCCCACAACAATCTACACTCCACACACCATAATGACAAAGCACATAACAGGTTTTTAACATCTTGTATTATACAGAAAGAACATGAATGATTCCATTGCATAAGTATTCAAACCCTTATCTGGGACAGTTGATATTTAGCTCAGGAGCATTCATATTGCTTGTAGATGTTACTACACTTTGAGTGAAGTTAACCTGTGTCAAATTCAATTGAATGGAAAATTCAATTGATTTGGAACCGCATACACATCTTAATAAAAGGTCTAACAGCTGAAAATGCGTATCAGAGCAAAAACCAAGCCCTGAGGTCAAAAGAACTGCCTGTAGAGCTCAGAAACAGGTTTGCGTCAAGCCACACATCTGGGGAAGAGTTCAGAAAAAATCTGCTGCATTGAAGGTTCACAGAATCATGTAGCCTTCATTATCCATAATGGAAGATGTTTGAAACAACTAGAACTCTTCCTAGAGCTGGCCTCCTGGCCAAACTGAGCAACTGATGGAGAAGGGCCTTGTCTAGACTGGTGACCAAGAAGCTGATGGTCACTCTAGTTGAGCTCCATGATCATATATGCAGATGAGAGAAACCTACAGAAGGATAAACTTCACTGCAACACTCCACCAAACTGGGCTTTATGTCAGTGTGGCCAGACTCAATCTTCTCCTCAGTGAAGAATTTGCAAAAAAGCACCTAGAGGACCCTCAGACTCTGAGAAAGAAGATTCTCTGGTCTGATGAACCTCAATTCTAAGCATCATGTTTGAAGGAAACCAGCTCTGCTCATCACTTGCAGAGTACCATCCCAAAAGTAAAGTGTGGTGGTAGCAGCCTCATGCTGTGGGGCTGTTTTTCAGTGGCAGGGACTGAGGGACTCATCAGAGTAGAAGACAAGCTCAATGCACCAAAATATAGAGATAGCCTTAATGAAAACCCAGTCCAGAGCATTCAGAACCTCAGACTGGGCAGAAGGTTCACCTTCCAAAAACTATAGTGTGTTTAGGGACAATGACCCTAAACACACAGCAAGAGTGGCTTATAGACAACTCTGTGAATGTCCTTGAGTGGCCCAGCCACAGCCTGGCCTTGAACCCAATCAAATATTTCTGGAGAAACCTGAAAATGTGCATCTGCCCCCATCCAACCCGACAGAGCTTGAGAGGTGAACAGGTGAGGTGAAGAATGGCAGATAATTGCCAAATGCTGATGAGCAAAGCTTGTCGCATCAAACAAAAAAGACTTGAGGCTATAAAGGTGCTTCAGCTAAGTACTGAGTTAAGGGTTTGAATACTTATGCAACATACTTATTTCAGATTTTTTATTTTTTATAAATTTACAAAGTTGTGACAGTTCTGTTTTTGCATTGCCATTATGGAGTATGGAGTGTAGATTGTTGTGGAAAAAAAAGTAATTTAATGCAGTTTAACAAAGCTGCAACATAAAACGTGAAGGGTTTGAATACTTCTGCAAGGCACTGTATAGTTCACAGCAAAAGGAAAGTTCTGTCATCATTTACTCAACCTCATAGTGTACTAGACGTGTAGTCATACAAGGAACATAAAAAGAGACATGCTGAAGAATTTTAACCAGAAATAGGTGCTTGTGAGCTCCAAAAAAGCATAAGAGTAATCATGTAAACCTGATTTGTGTGTTATAATTAAAGTCTTCTTAAGTTATAGGATAACTCAAAGGATAATTCAATAGGATAATTCAAAGTTTGTTTATTTTACAAGCTGCATTGAAGTAAATGATGCACAACAGACTTTTTTTTTTTTTTTTAGATTTTAGTGCATGGTTCCAAAGTTTGGAGTAAGATCTTTTAAAAAGGAAATTAATAGTTTTATTCAGCAAGGATGCATTAAATTAATCAAAAGTGACATTTAAAATATTACAAAAGATTTCTGTTTCAAATAAATGCTCCTTTGAACTTTCCATTCATTAAAAATTCAAAAAAAAAATCAGTTTCCAAAAAAATATTAAGCATCACAACGGTGTTCAACATTAATAATAATAATAATAATAATAATAATAATAAATGTTTCCTGTGCAGAAAATCAGCACGTTAGAATGATTTCTGAAGGATCATGTGACACTGAAGACTGGAGTAATGATGCTGAAAATTCAGCTTTGCATCACAGGAATAAATTACATTTTAAAACATATTCAAACAGAAAATTGTTTTTTTAATTTTAATAATATTTTATAATATTACTGTTATTTTACTTTGGTCATATTTTAAATTTTTAGACTAAATATTTAATAGAAACATGCATTTCATGAAAAATAAAACTACTCTCACCTGAAATCCTCCTTCTTCTTTGTATTGTAGGAAGGCGTTGGTGGTTCCCTTCTTGGCCAAGCGAATCCTGGCAAGTCGGACTTTCTGTAAAACCGAAGAGAATTTATCTGAATCGATCGTGTCAGCACTTGTTTCACACACAACTGCAGCGACTCAGAGTAGTAATGATGCCAGTGATACTCTTTAGTTACATCATGGTGTATTTAATGCTATTTTGGGCCTTTTGGCTACTTTATTGCAAAGACAGCAGAGAGAAGGAATACTTAAAGAGAGAGTTCACTCCAAAATTGTGTTATAATTTACTCATCCTCAAGTTGTTCCAAACCTGTATGAGCTTCTTTCTTCTTTTGAGCACGAAAGAAGATATTTTGAAGAACGCTTCCATAGTTAAAAAAATCAATGGCTACCACTAACTGTTTGGTTACCAACATTCTTCAAAATATCTTCTTTTGTGTTCAGTAGAAGAAAGAAACTCATACAGGGGTGAAACAACTTGAATAAAGTAGAAAAAATAAAGTAGAACATAGTCAGATTAGTAGTGTTTCTAGGCTTTTGCAAATATGATTTTTTTTTTCTTTTTGCACTATATATAGTATAAATACAAATAAAATATTTTATGTTTGAAAATATTATGATGAAAATATTTTATCCAAAGAGTTGTGTTTTTTTACACATAAATAAATAAACAAATAAATAAATAAATAAATAATTGAGCCAACCACTTTTACTTAATGAACGAAAAACTAAACTAAATTACTAAAATCTTTCTTTGACGAAAACATTTCACAAAGTGTCTCATTTTCAGGCTGTTCTAAAATAAATTAAAAAAAGAAATAAATAAAATAAAATAAAAACCCAAAAATGTAAAAAGTTAACAGGTTAAAATAAAGCATCCAATCAAGTTATTCTTGATTTGACATAACACCCAACTCTATCATATATTTCTAATAGAAAAAAATGAATTTTGCAAAGACTTATTTGTGAATGAACTATTTTTAAAAACCAGAAGAATATCCAGAACAAATCTAGATTGAGATGAAGCGGTTCTGTAGTACCTGCTGGGCTCGCATCTTGTCAGCTCTCTGGTTCTGATGGTAGATTCGGCTGAAGTTGGACACGATGACGGGTACAGGAAGGGCGATAACCAGCACACCACTGAGAGAGCAGATAGAGCCGAAGATCTTTCCGGCGATGGTGTTTGGAACCATGTCTCCATACCTGCAACAAACATCAACGTCCACCAACGTCAGTCAAACACTTAACAACTTTATAGTATGTGTGTGTGTGTGTAGAAGAGAATGACAATTTGAGTGAATATAATTACGCTTATTTAATGACCAATGTTTGCTCAGAATCTATTTTGCAGTCGCATTTAATGTAATTGTGTAAATTAGTTTGGAAAAGTGCATGCGTATTTCAATTCGCAAGGCTCCAAAGCTCCTCTCTGAGGCCCCTGGGGCTCTAAAAGACCCCTAACACAACCCATTACCCATGTTTAATAGCAGAATATAGCATCATAGAATTGCAGAATGCTATTAAGATGATGTGCTTCTCATAAACCCTCACACACACAACGCAGCACTGCAGCAGCCATAATCACCGCTGTCCTCCTACACACTGCATGAGGGTTAAATAATTTACAGGGGGGTCATGGTTAAGATGTAACTCATAAATCTCTGAGTGGAAACACTATAGGTATGTTTGGAATGGCATAGTATGATATTACTCATATGATTTTCTACAGTACGCATACTATGCACAATAGGCACATTTTCTATATGCATGCAATTCCTGGATGCATTAGCAAAGTTTACAACTACAGAACACTGTGAAATACTATATCCCACATTGCAACGCACTCAGTTTGACTTTGCATTTCCAACAACCCTTTTTTTTTTTTTTTACATTCTTGGCTATTATTTGAACTGTTTGCTAACACAAAACTGCATTAAATCCACTAGCTGAATTTGTAAGTACATACTAGTATACTATTCATACTATTATTCATATGCCGCATAAAGACAATACAAGAAAAAGTATTTAAATAACATTTTTTTTTTTTTTTAGAATATTTGAAATTTTTTGAATAAATGAAATTTATATATGTGACCCTGCACCACAAAACCAGTCTTAAGTCGCTGGGGTATATTTGTAGCAATAGCCAAAAATACATTGTATGGGTCAAAATTATCCATTTTTCTTTTATGCCAAAAATCATTAGGATTTAAGTAAAGATCATGTTCCATGAAGATATTTTGTAAATTTCCTACCGTAAATATAGCAAAACTTTTGAAACTTTGATTAGTAATATGCATTGCTAAGAACTTCAATTAAACAACTTTAAAGGTGATTTTCTCAATATTTAGATTTTTTGCACCCTCAGATTCCAGATTTTCAAATAGTTGTATCTCGGCCAAATATTGTCCTATCCTAACAAATCATATATCAGTTGAAAGCTTATTTATTCAGCTTTCAGGTGATGTATAAATCTCAATTTCAAAAAATTGACCCTTAAGACTGGTTTTGTGATCCAGGGTCACATATATATATACATATATATACATATATATATATATATATATATATATATATATATATATTTATATATTATTTACTTAAATTATTTACAAATAACATTACAAATAATATTTTAGTGGGAAAATGTTATGAATAAATGTATGAAAGTATTTTATCTAAATATTTTAAATGGTTAATTATTTACAAAATAAATCTGAGCCAAGACTTTCACTTAATGACTACAAATTAAATGACTAAATAACTAAATTCTTTAAAATAAATAAATAAAAAGTGTCTAATTTTCAGGATGTGCTACATAAAATTAAAAACCCTAACCCTAAAAATAAATCCAAATCCAATCTACATACTAAATTTTTTTTTATTTGAAACAGATATATTTTTAGGATTTATTAAAAAAAATGTATTTATAAATGTAAAAAAATACATGTCAAAAAAACTTTTTGTTCTGAGTTCTGAAAGCTGCTGTATAGCAAGTAGCAGGTGCATCAATCTTTTTTATAACTCAAACATGCAAGAAAAATATGCAAAAAGTGCAGTTCACTATACCAATAACATCCATAGCTGCATATAGTTTTTGAATGGTGAGGCAAGAAACAGCCAAAGCACAATTATTCACAGCTTTACATGCAGACAGCAACACTTTTGAAATGTCATTTTCTGATGTTTCTGAAAGTTTCCTGGTGCGATAAACATTTCTCTGAGGTGCACTCTGCATTTTGGATCAGTCACTGACAACACAACAAAAGAGAAAAAGAGAGAGAGCGAACGCAATCATCATACGGCACATTCATATTCACATCATGTCCCATCCCTTCACAGGAGACCGATCTGCAGGTGGCGTAAATTAAACCAATATTTGTTTTTACAGCGGTGTTGATGTTCTGCACTTATATCATGTCTACAACATCACCAGACCGAAACTGTCAGAACACTTTCCTTCAATAATACGGACAGTATATGCAAATCAAAACTCGGATACATTTTTCTGGAGTACCGACATAAGACTTTTAAACGAAGAGACTTGCACTATTGCATTTTAACTATACATTTGATCAGTTCAAGCATTCCCTGGGAATCAAACCCATGACCTTGATGTTGCTAGCACCATGATCTGGCCATTATAGAAATCTGACCACGACAATCTGACAAGCTCTGAGTTGAAGAACTGATTCCCTTCCATTTAATGAGTATGAATTTAATTTGGCCACACCCACCGGATCTGAATGACATGAAGAAGAGTTTACTGAATTGCAATTCAAAGAAATTCACAACAAAGGGATTTCATTTCTCTAACACAAGTTTGTCAGTAATACAAATTATATACAGTATAAAAATACAGGGCCACTAAAGGGACAAGGTGATGGATAACAAATGCGAGGTGTAAGAAAAAAATATATTTATTTTGCATTTCCCTGAGAAACTCTGCATTCACTCACAAAATGTTTTGCAGAGAAACGTTGCCCTTATTTGCAATACTGTTGAGTTCTTTGCAAATGCAAAGTTTCTCGTGGGAACGCAAAATATCTGTGAGAGAACTTAAAGAATTCAAATATACAATTTTTTCTTTCCGTCTTATATTTTTTTCTATCTTTGTGTCTCTTTAAAGGCTCTGGATATATGGTATATACTAAATATACTAAATTATAAAAAAATAAAATAATTAAATAAAAAAAAATACATTAAATACATTTTTCATTTAAATTAATTAGGCTTATTTATTGCATAAAAACTGCCTTTTTACTCACAAATCTCTTTCATGCTTGTGTTACATTCAAAAATTGCCAAATGACATATGCCATGTCACCAATTACAATTCAACACATTAAAAAAATCATCCACTTTTGTTGCATGAAGCAAAACATTTCCTTTAGTGCTTCACAGAAGAAGTAAAATGAAGGTTTTGTGAGCGAATGCAGAAATACTTAATGCAAAACATTAGCAAAGGCATTGAAACATTTTTTCCTCTCTTCTAATATTTTTTTTCCATCACCATGTCCCATTAGGAAAAATAAATTGTTAATAAAAATTAATGTAATGCTTTTTTTATTATTATTAAAATGAATGACTTATGTTTATTTATAGAAAACACTTTACTCACTCATAAATCTTTTTGCTGCACAAACAAAGCATCTCCAAGACCAAAAATGTCCTCTAGTGTTTCACAGAAGAATGATAACAAAGGTTTTGTGAAGTGTCTTGGAGGAATGCAAAACATTTATGAAAAGCGCTGAAATATATGTTTTTCCACCCTTGTATTATAGATTTTTTTTCCATCACCATGTCTCGTTAGGGGCTCCATATAAATATGCTAAATAATAAATAAATAACTAATTACAAAATTATGAAAAGAACCTTGATTATTAATTACAAAATTATAATTAAAATGTTACATTTTACTAATTATGATTATTTATTACTTTGAAAACATTTCTCTCACTTTCGATTTAAAAATAGCCAAAAGACATCAGTTCTCATGTGCCATGTCACCGAGGATAACATAATACATTTAAAAAAAAACACTTTTGTTGCATAAGCAAGTAATTCTAAGACCAAAACATCTCCTTCACAGAAGAAGAAAAACAAAAATGGAGTAAAACAACATGAGAGTCATTAAATCATGGCAGAATTTTCATTTTTTATCCCTTTAAGTGCTATTAAAGACACAAAATCATCTCCAGTCTAAACAGCAGTAATCATATGTCATATCCATGTGAACATGTTCCTTACTGTCTCTCCAGAGATCAAGAACAAGAAATTATCTCCTCAGAAAGCCTCCAGTAAAAGCCGTCACGTAAATCAGACCAGGGCACTCTATTATTTTTTTTTATTGACACATCAGACTGATATGGGATTTCTCATAAGAGCGTGATCAGATGAGAGACTCAAACACACACTCTCTACCCGCAAACCCTTTCCAGCATCCCTCATTTGTCAGCCCCCAGGACACACCACACTCCCGGGACTAATCCACATCGGCCCGGCCCCCTAATCTTGTTTCCAACTGGTAAACGTCCAAATTTTGGCATCGGCAGATGGCCCCAGGGGCACGAGGAGGGCAGGAAGCAGATATAGATTTGTACTATGACAATGCCTATTATCTCACCAATGGCTCTTCGTTTTCTTGATCTCTGAACTTTCATTCTGGTGTTTACTATTGTTATTCAGCTATAAAGCAGAGATCAGCAGTTAGTGAGGAGGAAGAAAAAAACATTCGCAAGAGCAAAAGCCTCATTACCTACATGAGGAGGATACTGATAACTTTGAAACATGAAACCGTAAAGCTGCTACATAAACAGTAAAAGTTGCTCCGAAAAGGACAGGTAATGTAACAGGGCAGTGTCGTATTTTTTTTACTACGCAGCATAAATTCGTGCATATCGTTCAGGCATTATCCAGGAGAGCTCATTATCCCTTTAATTTTCCCGTAATAGAAAGTCTTAGACAGACGTCTCCTGGGCAAGAACGAGGCTGCCTGGCCTAGATGCCGGTCTGGAAAGGGGTCAAGGAGGTTTGCCAGAAGTTCACGGAGAACATCGAGCAGAAACGGGACAGGAGATTAAACGCAGACAGCATGGAAAAGATCAGAGTGAAAACAGCAAACAGTTGTTTTCCTGACTGCTGATGCAGAGTTTTTCCTCCCCTCCTGAGGCGCCAGCACCGGGACGTCACCGCTTACACTCCCTCTCTCTCGCGGAAATCTTGCTGGAGATAAAAAGGTCGATTAGGTACAGGAGGACAGAATTTAGAGAGCCCAAAATACAGCTTCCTCAAACATGTCTATTTTTGCCCTGCGAATCTGATACAATACTGTTTCCCCAGCCTTGAAACATGACATCACTTTAAACTCAGCAAAACTCGGCTATGAATAGCAGTGGTTGTACAATCGCAATTAGGAGCGCGTCATCCTGAAGTCCTTCACAGCATGACGAGTACACCATCACACAACACACAAGGGCAACATGCAGAAATGACAGCTGATGTACTGCTTGAGGCACAGTATATACCGTATATTGCATGCGTGCTATTTATTGGCATCAAAGGTTCTATAAAGAACCTTTAACATCCAAGGAAGCTTTCCATTGGACAAAAGGTTCTTATAATGGAAAAAAGTTCTTTAGATTATTGAAAAATTCTTTACACTTAGAAAAAATGGTTCTTGTAAGAACTGTTTAATTAAAGCTTCTTTGTGGAACCCAAATTGTACTTCTACATTCTTAAAATAAAGGTTCTTTATTGGCATCGAAGGTTCCATAAAGAACCCTTAATATCCAAGGAAGCGTTCCACTGGACAAAAGTTCTTATAGCGGAATAAATGTTCTTTAGATTGTTAAAATACTCTTTACACTAAGAAAAAAAAAATTCTTTTAAGAACTTAAAAATAAAGGTTCCTTATTGGCTGTGATGGTTCCATGAAGAACCTTTAACATCCATGGAACCTTTCCATTGGACAAAAGGTTCTTATAGTGGAAAAATGGTTCTTTAGATTATTAAAATGTCCTTTACACTAAGAAATATGGTACTTTTGAAAACGGTTCACTGAAAGGTTCCTTGTGGAACACAAAAATGGTTCCTTTACACTCTTAAAAATAAAGGTTCTTTATTGGCATTGATGGTTCCATGAAGAACCTTTAACATCCATGGAACCTTTCCATTTCACATTTTTAAAATGTACTTCAAAAATGGTTCTTTTAAGAATAGACCACTAAAAGGTTCATTGGGGAACCAACATGGTTCTTCAGTGGTACAGCTGCGAAAGCCCCCTTTTGGAAATTTAATTTTTAAGAGCTTATTTCATAATGTTGAAGGTGCACTCAATAATTCGATCTGATTAAAAAGGTTTTACAAAAAGAAATAGTACCTCTAAATACATATGATGTATAAAATTACATTTTTGTTACTGGACACTGGACAATTAAAATGACTGCAAATAGCAAATTGTGCAATCATCATGATAATCATCACATACGAACACAACTTTTATAAAATTTGAAGCTTCAATGTAATCACCAGAAGTAAAAAGTGAAAACAACACCATGGTCACTTGACTTCAGCGTCACCTTCGCTAAGCTTCTGACAATTCATTTCGTTTTTATTTAGAAAAATTTCCTTGAAAGTTTGCGTTAGAATAGTGAAAATTATGGGAAAAAAAACATTGACCCATTGAGTGCTACCATTTGTTTCGGGGTTTTGGCCTACAAAAAATACATAATCTCTTCTGCACTTTACTCATCAGAATGAAAACGGAAGGTCAGGTAAAGCGCATTGCATTATGGGATACAATATTCTGTGCAGTGTGCTCTATTGTATACTTACCAAATGCAATATATATTTCAAGGAAACAAAACATTTGCACGCTACGCACAGTATACATACAACAGAATGGTAGTATGCTACTCTGAACATGCACATATACCTGACCAGCATTGGGAGGTTAAGGGTTAACCGGTGAACGGGTGGTTTTCATCTGCTGGTGGAGGCTCAAGCACAGATTACATATGGAAACACCGCTTCATAGATTTCAGCCATGCCATTTAGTTTTGTTTTTTTTACATTTCACTAGCCATCAATCTCCATCTTTCTTTTTAAAACTCTCATCTAGCCCTATCTTCACATTCCCTCCGTAGCTAGTGTGTGTCCACACACAAGTCTCAATACAAATACACACCTCTGATTGCATTTACAGCTGTGCTACTGATGGAATCACCGTTCTGACAGTATGCAAATTCTCAGACAGCAGACTTCTAAAGCTTCAAACTAAAGCAAGGCTAACAGTGGATGCGTCAAAGTTGCATTTTCTACTTAATTATTAATTGAAGTGTCAGCTATTGTTAAGTACATAGCAAAAAGTATGACTTTGAATAGATTAAAAATAGAGGGGGGGACAGAGCTCATCATACAGCACCATCCAAGAAGGTCTATAATAAATGGAGAGAGTTTTCCGCATTTCCATTCATCTCAATGGCTTGCACATGCAGTCCTGGAAGTATCTGATTTGAATTCTGCTGTCATTGCACAAGAGTTGTCCCACATACAGGTAACAGGGAAAATATAAGTGCTTTTCACAATTTCACGACTCTCCAAAACACTACCATTACATATAAAAAAAATATATATGTGCATTCTGATTATTATTATTAATTACTTGCAATTTGAATGTTTCAAAAGCAACTTTAAAATCTCTAAATTTCAACAAAAAAATTAAAAACTGAATAATCTGAAAAATAAACACACTTGTTCCGACACACACACACACACACACACACACACACACACACACATACATATATATATATATATATATATATATATATATATATATATATATATATATATACTTTTTTATCATTTTACAGAAAATATAATCTGATAATAATAATAATAATAAAATTCAAAATTCTACTTCACAGCTAAACATACCAAAACAAACAAACAAAAAAAACAGCATTCACAGGTTTGGGGTTGGTAAGACTGATGCTCAACAAAGGCTGATTTTATTTGAAAAATACAGATATATTTTAATGATATCATTTTTTCTGTGATGCCAAATCTGAATTTTCAGCATCAATACTCCAGTTTTCAGAGTCACATGATCCTTCAGAAATCATTCTAATATGCTGAAAACAGATATGCAGCTTTATATTTTTTTTTGTGAAAACCATTGTAAAAAAAAAACTGTGAAAACAATTTTGTAAAAACCAGGATTCTTTAATTAACAGAAAGTATCTCATTTATTTCGAAATAGATATCTTTTGTAACAATTTAAATGTTTTTACTGTCATAAATGCTTCTTTTGATCAATTTAATGCACCCTTTCTAAATAAAAGTATTAACTTCTTTCCAAAAAAAATTAAAATGTATTGTGTATTTGCTATAAAAATGTTAATTTTTTCTAGGTTTTTCATATCCACTGGAACCCCGTCTTAAAGATTTCAGTTAAGTCTTACAACCATGACAAGTCAACTTTCACACATTTTTGATATTTTGATTCCCCAGGCAATACATAAACATCAAGTAATTAATATGATGGCAACCGCACAAGTTTTGCTCAGCAAGATAATGCCCATGTTGACAAAGCACAGACCATGTTAGCCTGACACTGACATTTTAAATCTACATCAAATATTCATGAGGAGTCCGCCTACAATTACAAACTCAGCGTTTGCAGGATGCACGTATACCGTAAACGCTGAAACAGTCTCTGATTAAACATAACACTTCATTTAGTTCACTTCAAGACTGAATACATCAGCCGTCGGGTCTGACAGCTAAACCGAGCAAAACAGAAATGAATGTGTTTTGACTCGGCCAACGATTACGCCTGACAGTCCCGATTATCGAGCACAAGTCTTCCGCAGCTGACATGCTCTCGCTAAGCGACTGACGTGCCAGAAATTGCCACTTGACATGCCAAACATTCCCGTTCAAAAGCCGATCTCTCAAATCCTTCCCACTCAGATTTAATCACATTTAAGTAATTACTGATTCAATTATGAATGGGCAACTGTCAGCGTGTGCTGAAAATGAAATGAGGTGTTGAAGTTTCCACACATTGTGCTAATATCATTAATCATCTCTGCTTAGCAACACCTGGTCACCGTGAGCATGCTAAACGCTCATAGAGCCCGTGTATCATTCACTGCTGGGACAGATCGCCATTACCTTCGGATAAACCCGAGATGATCGAGTGTTCTGCATTAGATCATGTAGCTATTGTCTGTATGATTATTTAAGCTGTGTAACCACATCGGTACATATATTTTGGAGAAAAGAAATTATATTTTGGGAGCCCAGTCTACAGTCAGAACCAGTCGAGCATATTGACTGGACTATTGCCTCATGAATAATGGATATTATGTAAACACATACACTGCCATTCAAAAACGTGGACAGCTTTAATTAGGATGCTTTTTAAACGGTAAGTTAAACAGCCCATTTCCACCTCAGAGTAAAGAATAATGTAACTTTACTTAATAATGCATTTAAAAATAGCTAATATATAATATATATAATTGTAGCATTATATCTCTCAATTAGGACTTTAGATCCTATAATTGAGACTTATCTAAATCTTATAACAATTGCAACTTAAAGCTCACACAAAAGTGACTTTTGCACAATCCCAAAATTAATTTTATTGCTTGTAATTGGGACTTTATATCTCACAATCACAATTTTATCTCATAATGTGACTTAACTCGTAATATGACTTTATATATCTCAAAATTGCAAATTTCTCATTGTGACTTTATATCTCACAATCACACTCTCTCACATAATATGACTTCATAACTCACAATATGACTTTAAATCTCACAACTGTAACTTAATTTCCCCTAATTGTGACTTATGTCATGATTTTGCCATCATATGACACAATTACGATTTAATCTCCACACAGCGTGACTTTATAACTTGCAATGACTATATATCTCACAACTGTAATGATTTCATAATTTAAAACTTAATAAACTTATTTCATTTTATTGCTCTTAACTGGGACTTACATCTCAATTAAAATCTCATCTAAATCTCATTTCTAACTTTAATTATGTTACTTGGAACTTGATGTTGTAATTGAGAAGTATCATATCTAAATCTTATTTCTCATAATTTTAGCATTATATCTCTCAATAATGACTATCGCATCTTATTTCTCACAATTGCAAATTTATTTCTTATAATTGTGACATTATATCTTACAATTTTTCCTTTGTCTCACAGTTATGATTTAAATCTTGTGCAATGTGACTATAACTCATAATATGACTTCATCTCTCACAAATATAACTATTTCATATTTTAAAACTTTGTTGCTCTTAATTGGGACTTTATAGCTCACAACTAAGACGTATATAAATCTTATTTCTCACAATTGCAAATTTAATTCTCATCACTGAGACTGTACAAATCACAATTTTATCTAAAATAATGTGACTTAACTCATGATGTCTTTAAATTTCATAATTATAACTTTATTTCATGTTTTAACACTTAATGTCACAATTTTATTTTTTTTTTACACTCAGAGGTGAAAACAGCTTCCACACTTGTATGTGGGCCACTTGTTGGCTGTTTTTCTTACTTATCCAGTCCAACTTATCCATTTCAAAAATGCTTTTTAATAAAAAGCAGGCTAGCTTATGAAATATAAGGAGTTGTTGTGCTCATGGGGCCATTTTCATTTCCAAAACAAAATGCAATTAAAAACAGGTTCATTGAAATTCACACATAGGAACAATTTATATTTGTCCACAAAACTAGCATAAGCATAAGCTGTTCTTAAGACCAAAAGAAACCTCAATTTAGTCAAGCATGTCCCAAATTTTGTCAGGTAGAGCAAGCTAAGAAGTACAATACAGCTGGTCTATGTGGGTTAACCTCACAATTGTAATGTCCTGGAGGCGCACTGACTCCAACACTAATTCTTTGTGGTAATGATAGGGTGGGTGTTCTGGGTCTCTGATAGTGGCTTGATGATCGTTCTGGAACTGTTTCTGGCTGAGTGCATTCGGCTGTGCCAAGCGTGATTTATTTCTTCCCACAGAATACATAGAAATCCAAGCGATTATGTCCACGTATCTCACATTCGGCTCCAGATTTACGAGTTTGTGCCCGGTGTCACGCTGATGCAGGCCGAATGAGAACATTAAAGCAGAATAATGGCAAGCATCCACCTGCTTCAATGTTCACATGTGTATATGGTGTTACGCTTGTATCCGAAAGTGGCCGTAAACAGATCAAAATAGAGCGCGGGCTGAAGATCAGGAGTTTGTTGGATCAATTGCCTGGATAGATTGGGTGTGTAAAAAAAAAAAATATATATATATATATATATATATATATATATATAGTTTTGTCAAGTAGTCTAAATTTTTTTTTGGATATTTATATATTATATAGACAAATATGATATATATATATATATATATATATAGTAGCAATTAGTAGTACATTTATCAAAAAAATAATATTTGAATAATATTAATATTTAAAAATTTTAATATATTTTAATATACAGTATATTTAATACTTTTATTTAGCAAGGATGTTATATTTATAAAAAATGATAGTAAAGAGTTATATTGTCACAAAACATTTCTATTTTGAACAATGCTGTTTTTTTTTAAACTTTTTATTCATCAAAGAATCCTGAAAAACATCACAGGTTAAAATATTAATTATATTAATCAGCACAGCTGTTTCCAACATTGATGATAAATAAGCATATTAGAATGATTTCTAAAGAATCATGTGACACTAGAGAAATGACAAATAAATGATGAAAAATCATTGTTGCCACCCCAGGAATAAATTATATTTTAAAGTGTATTAAAATAGCAAACCATTATTTTAAAGTGTAATAATTTTTCACAGTATTACTGTTTTTACTGTATTTTTGATCAAACAAATGCAGCCTTGATGAGCATAAGACACTTGGTTAAAAAACATTAAAAATCTTACTGATCCCAAACTTTTGAACAGTAGTTTATATATAAATTGTATATTAAGATATATTTTGTAAATATCATTCGTTTTTTTAATATCAGTTTTCCAGGCAGAGCTAATTTTGTCAATGGTTAGAAGTACACTAGTGTTGCGGTCCTACTCGCCCCACTCTGAGCGGGATTCGAACCGCGGTCTCCGGGCGTGGGAGGCGGGCGCTCTAACAAGGAGGCTAAAGGCGCCTCTAGCGTCAGTTGCTAGAGCGCCTCTTGAGATCAGGGGAGTGAGGTTTTACCTACACAGCACTTACACGCTGGCTTCTGCCACACTCCACCCCCTAAACCTCACTCCCATCCGGGTCACGGCACCAATGTTGCGGTCCTACTCGCTGCGCTCCGAGCGGGATTCGAACCGCTGTTTCCGGTGTGGGAGGCAGGCGCTCTAACAAGGAGGCTAAAGGCCACGGCCTCTAGTGTCAGTCGCTAAAGCGCCTCTTGAGATCAGGGGAGTGAGGTTTTACCTGCACAGCACTTACCCGCTGGCCTCTGCTACACTAGCATATAGACAGCCTATAAAATCCACAAAACTCCAATCTTATGGGGTCTTTAAGACTTTCAACAGCACATTTTGACTTTTTACAGCACACCTGGTGGACCAGAGCTGCAGCTATAGAGACAATAAAACCCTGACCCCAACAAAAAAGCAGATAATTTAGTGCTCTCTGTCATTCTACAGCTTTAAAAGCAACCATATCTCTTCTGAGAGACAACTAACCTTTCCAAATACACCAGCTCAACAGCAGCAACACAAATATCACAGCTCATCTCTGCAGTTATAGGTTGTGTTTTGCTCTGTGCAGGAGGAAGACCTTTGCATTCGTATCTGAAGGAAAAGTCAAGTAATTCTCGAAAGCAAGATCCCCAGATAATGACAAACAGGTACAAAAGCATTCAAAAGGAAACACCAGCTGTCATTTCTTGACTGACTGGGGCATGACTTGACTATCTAAAACAAATCAGCCCCTGTCTCCCTCTTTCATGAAAAAAAGAGTCAAAAATTCATTAATGAGAGATCCAAATCACTTCCATTTCTAAAGCAATTGATTGAAAGGACCAGAACAACTTCATGCGGATTTAAAATAAGTCAACGGAGTCCAAAAACTGGCCCAAGAGAAGTCAGTAGAGCCAACCACCAATGATATTCTGGATACTAGATTTGGCTCAGGTCCATCAATGTCAAGTCAATGGTTTTTTTTTTTTGTTTGTTTTTTTTGCTTGTTTTATGGTCCACCAGAAAGAGATCATAAATTTGGTCTCTTACAAAAAGGCTTGTGCACCATTCAGGACTGAACTGGTAATGCCTTAACTCCAATCTGAGGGGGAAAACAGGAAGCAGAATTTAAATGTAAAGAAGCAGAATTCTAAGAAATGTATTTAACTAGATAAGAAATGGTTAGCAAGACAAACATAAAATGTTGGCTTGACAAAGACTTTTTTGAAAGTTTTGAAAAAAAAAGTACAACATTGAAGTTTGAAGGTGTTTATAAATTTATTGACAGAATGATGGATGGATTGCTTATAGACGATAGATAGATTTATAGACTTATAGAATGATAGATAGAATGATTGATAATCTATAGTTAGACAGACAGACAGACAGACAGACAGACAGATAGATAGAACCATAGAATGATAGAACGACAGAAAGATAGAACGATAGATAGATAGTTTATAGACTTATAGAACGATAAAGAGAATGATAGAACGATAGATGGAACGATAGATGGAACAACAGACAGAACGATAGATAGATCGACAAATAGACAGATAGATAGTATATAGACTTATAGAACGACAGATCGAATGACAGAACAATAGATAGATAGATAACAGATTATAGAATGAGATAAAATGATAGAACGATAGATAGAACAATAGATAGAACTTTAGATAGACAAATAGATAGTTTATAGACTTATAGAACGATAGATAGAACGATAGCATGATAGAATGATAGAACGATAAATAGTTTTGAAAAAATAAGTAAAACATTGAAGTTTGAAGGTGTTTATAAATTTATTGACAGAATGATGGATGGATGGATGGATGGATGGATTATTTATAGACTTAAAGAACGATAGATAGAAAGACACAACAATAGAACAATCTATAGACAGAATGATAGAACAATAGATAGATAGATAGAATGATAGATAGATAGAACGATAGATAGATAGAATGATAGAACGATAGAACGATAGAACGATAGATAGATAGATAGATAGATAGATAGATAGAAAGAACAATCTATAGATAGAACGATAGAATGATCAATAGAATGATAGAACGATAGATAGATAGATAGATAGATAGATAGATAGATAGATAGAACGATAGAACGATAGAACGATAGATAGATAGAACGATATAACAATAGCTAGAACGATAGAACGACAGATAGATAGAAAGAACAATCTATAGATAGAACGATAGCTAGAACGATACAACGATAGATATTAAGAACAATCTATAGATAGAACAATAGAATGATCGATAGAATGATAGAACGATAGAACGATAGATAGATAGAATGATAGATAGATAGATAGATAGATAGATAGATAGATAGAACGATAGATGGATAGCTAGAACGATAGATAGATAGAAAGAACAATCTATAGATAGAAGGATAGAATGATCGATAGAACGATAGATAGAACGATAGCTAGATAGAACGATAGATAGATAGATAGAACGAACGATAGATAGATAGATAGATAGATAGATAGATAGAACGATATAACGATAGCTAGAACGATAGAACGATAGATAGAATGATAGAACGATAGATAGATAGATAGATAGATAGATAGATAGATAGAAAGAACAATCTATAGATAGAACGATAGAATGATCAATAGAATGATAGAACGATAGAACGATAGATAGAACGATAGAACGATAGATAGATAGATAGATAGATAGATAGATAGATAGATAGAACGATAAATAGATAGATAGATAGATAGATAGAACGATCGATAGAATGATAGAACGATAGAACGATAGATAGAACGATAGATCGATAAATAGATAGATAGATAGAATGATAAATAGATAGATAGATAGATAGATAGATAGATAGATAGATAGATAGATAGAACGATAGCTAGAACGATAGATAGATAGAAAGAACAATCTATAGATAGAACGATAGAATGATCGATACAACGATAGAACGATAGAACAATAGATAGATAGAACGATAGATAGATATAGCTAGAACGATAGATAGATAGAACGATAGATAGATAGATAGCTAGAACGATAGCTAGATAGAACGATAGATAGATAGATAGATAGATAGATAGATAGAACAATATAACGATAGCTAGAATGATAGAACGATAGCTAGAACGATAGAACGATAGATAGATAGATAGATAGATAGATAGATAGATAGATAGATAGAATGATATAGATAGATAGATAGATAGATAGAGTGATATAGATAGATAGATAGAGTGATAGATAGATAGATAGATAGATAGATAGATAGATAGATAGATAGATAGATAGATAGATAGATAGATAGATAGATAGATAGATAGATAGATAGATAGATAGATAGATAGATAGAGTATCTAATAAAGTATCATTCATGTCTGCAGCACAAACAGTGCAGGACAGAAGTTCAATTCTCAAGTTCAGAGCTTAGTTCAGTATGAGCAATAGTGATTCCTGCATTAGCATTTTCTGCATCCTACATTTGTTGATGGAACACCAAAGTACAATGTGCAGCACCAGATTAAATCCATCTGGTAAAAACACCCACGATTACTTTAACACCAAAAGTGTGAATGTGCAATATGTGCTGAATACAAGAACAAAATACGCTGCAGATATTTAGAGGCAGCATCGCTGGTAAAAGACTCTCTTAAGCGCGTGATTATTTTGCACTTTCATTTGCAATTTTGGCTCTGGAAGAAAGGAAACCAAACACTGGATTACACCAGTTGAGTGTGACGGGAAAAACACCCTCGAGGAGATTACATTAAACCAATCCGTTTTTCTCTGCATGCTTCAGGTTTAGTTCTCTTGCCTTGCTGGTGTGAAAAGCCACTGTTAACATTCAATTAGCCAGCTACGCAGCGCTGTTCGGCAAGGCTGAGCGCGATGAGCCAAGAGTTTGGGGTCAGATGTCATCCCTATTGGACTGAGAGCTATATTTATCATCCACCCTCCTAGACCACGCAGCCTTGGCAACTAAACCTCATGTTTCTTGTCTACCGCACAAATCATGAATTAACCATTTCAGAACATCTTCAGTACAGTAAGATACCAAACATCAGAAGAGAAACGCACACAATATATACAGCTTTGATCAACAGCAACGTCTCAGTGGCATTTGCAAATCTATATTCATTGAAATAAAACTGAGATATGTCAGAGAATCCCTAATCAATTAAACTATGATGAGTTGATGACAGTTTAGATGAGTGGTTTCCAACTGGTTTTGCTTCAGGACCAAGATTTTACATTTTACGCTGTTCAAGGTCAGTAACAGTTTTTGGTTTTGTTTTTTGAAGAAATTTTTATTTTTATTTAGCAAGGATGTTGAATAATCCATCCATCCCTCCATTCATGGATTAAATGGATCAAACTGACAGTAAAGACATTTATAATGTTACAAAGTAAATGCTGTTCTTTTGAACTTTCTATTCATCCCAAAATTCTGAAAAATTAATCACAAATATTAAGCACTGTTTTCAACATAGATGATAATAATAATAATAATAATTGCTTCTAAAACACCATATTAGAACATATTTCACAATACTACAGATTTTACTGTTATTTTGATCAGATTAATGCAGCATTCTTTAAAAAAATTCTAAATCTTACCGACCCCGGACTTTTGATGGTATATGCTGCTAAAAATAAATAAATAAAAATACAATAATTATGTTATTATTACATAAACTCTACCATTCAAAATTTCAGGATCAGTAAGGTTTGTTATATTTTTAAAGAAATTTCTTATGCTCACAGCTGCATTTATTTGATAAAAATACAGTAAAACATTAATACTGTGAAAAATTATCACAATTAAAAATTGTAATAATAACTGTTTTCTATTTTTAATATATTTAAAAACAGTTGTGCTTAAAGTTTAAAAGAGCAGCATTTATTCATAATAGAAATCTTTTGTAACAACATAAGTCTTTACTATCACTTTTTATCAATTTAAAATAAGCTTGCTGAATAAAAATATTATTTTAAAAAAAAAGTACTGACCCCAAACTTTTGCGCAGTAGTTTATACTATTACAAAAATATTAAGCAGCACAACTGTTTCCAACATTGCTAAATAATCAGCATATTAGAATGATTTCTGAAGGATCATGTGATACTGCTGACTGGAGTAATTGCTGACAATGAGATTCATGACACAGTATGCAAATATAGTTTGATTACGTACTGTATCTTCTGAGAAGTGTACAACCAGTGGAGATTTCGCTATCCTATTAAGCCACTAATGCACACTGATGTACTGTACACTATTGTGAAGTTTTATATTCCTGCAGCTATAAAATTGCATGCAATCCCAACCACTGGTATCTTTACCAAGGGGAATAGATGAGTAAATACAGAGTTTTGCTAGTGTGAATGTTACCTGTAGGACTGCTGACATCTGGGAAGAACTCTTTCCGCTTAGAGATACTGGCAGGCGGAGGAATATGAAGCTCCCTTATCTAATAAGACGAAAGTGATATGCGCTACAGATACGTATTATTGCCGGAACTGTATGAGGCGGAACAATCCGCCCATGAGCCAAATGATAAGCAGAAGAAGGAAGTTCTCCCTGGTTTTACATATTATGAGATTGAAGGGGATTGTTGAAATCCCACTTTAATAGAGCGCAAAAAAGGCGAGGAAGAACTTTGACATATTACTGGTGAAGTTTTGAGTGAGCAGAGCTAAAGAAACTTACAATGGGTGAACAGGGAACACTCCAAGACGATCATTGTGATTCATAGACATCTATTTACAGCGCATGTTGGCGGTTGGGCCTGCAAAACCGTCTATTGGAGGTCATACGTTCAAAATTCCCATGAGTGCATAGAAAGAGCTAATTTGCATACAGTGACAGAGTGAAAGTAATGAATGACAGCTTACTTTACATTATAGACAGTTTACAAAAACAAATTCTGTTACTCTAAAACAGTTATGTTTATGGTGTGGAAACACATATTTTCTTACTTATTCATCCTTTAGCTTTTTGTTCATGTTTCACTGACTTTTATTCATCTTCCTAAACAACTAATACACAGCAATAAAGTTTTTAATTAGTCTTATTGAACTTTTTTTCATAAGTGTACTTTGTCTCACAGCACTGGCAGAATTTTTTTTCAACCTGTTTTTAATTTGTTTATAAGTAAAACAAGTGAAAAGTCTGCCAGAAAAATATAGACACAATCTCTGAGAAAGTTTTCATATATTACACAGTGTTGCTTCAAGAAAATGTATTTTGTTTTAAGGGTTTTTAGATATTTTAACTGATAATTTTTATGTTGTACATTGGTCTTAAAACTTGGGTACAGAATTACAGCAAAAAATAAAATAATAAAATAAAATAAAATTATGGAAGATATTTAATTTTTAGTATTTGCATTTTCTTTTTCACGTTTGCCTTTTTATTTTAATATCGGCAGTCTTGCCTCGAGATTGCAGTAAAAAATCAAATGTAACCAACTGCATTTTAGTTTTCAGTTTAACAGGGACAATGCATTGTCACAACGAAAAAGAAAATGAAAATGAAATCTTTTCATTTCATTTTCAATTTTGCCACATATTTTACGTACAGTTTTCTATAGTGAAACTGTTAATCTGGTTTTCATTTTAATTTTTATAATTGAATCGATTTATTTGAAATTGGCAGAAAACACCTTCCAAAATAAAATAAATTAAATTAAATTAAAGTTAAATAAAATGTGCCAAACTCAAAAGTAACTCTGTGTGATATTCTGGTCTGCAGTAATAAAGCTGTTTTAAAGGGGTCATATGACGTTGCTAAAAAGAACATTATTTTGTGTATTTGGTGTAATGCAATGTGTTTATGTGGTTTAAAGTTCAAAAAACACATTATTTTCCACATACTGTACATTATTGTTGCTCCTGTATGCCCCGCCTTTCTGAAACGCGCCGATTTTTACAAAGCTCATCGTTCTGAGAAGCGAGGCGTGCTCTGATTGGGCAGCTGTCCAATGTGTTATGATTGGCCGAATACCTCAAGCATGAGATGGAAATGTTACGCCCCTTACCGTATTGTGATGGTGTTTCCCGGCGCGACGACACAAAAACAATAAAACCCATTATAAACAAGGCATTTGTTGCATCCAGTGGGGACATAGTTCCTGATTATAATGACTTATACTGTCTTTTTACGCGTTGCGTTGCATTTCGCCGCGCCGCGTAAACATTACCATTTCTGCATTTGTGATCGGAGAAACGACAAACAACAAGCACTACTCTACACTGCTCAAAACTCACGTTTGAATCGTCAGTGGCAAATTCTTTAAATAAGCAAACGAACTTACAGGCTGTGAGTCAGAAGCGCCAGACTGTCCTTGCAAAGTTGGAATTGCCCCACTTTATAGAAACAGCCTTTGTGCAAGCCAGCATTGTAGGCTACTCTCCTGCCAGGTTCAGGAAATAGTCCTCCGTAAAATGCGCTGCACACACTCGAATATTTGGGTTGAACTGTTCTGGAACAGTGTTGTAAATACAACTTAACCACTGATTTCTAGTTGTGTCCTCTTTTGGAAGCCCAAACAAAGTACTTTCGCTTTCACAACGAATCACAGCGTCTCCAGGACATGGCGCCGGCGGCAGCAACAACACCACAGAGAGAATAATAGTTACGCCTTCTTTCTTTGCGTATAAGTTTGGGCGGTGTTTTGCAAATCTTCCCACACCGTGACATAGACATGTGGGGATGTGTTTTAATAAGCCGTTTTAGGGATGTGTGGCAGAGTCTTAACTTTTACAAAGAATATCTCTTTGGTTTTGAGACTTTAGTCTTTGCAACTTCAGGGATCTTATCTATGCACAAACAGCTTGTAACACTCCAAAGAGAAAGGAAAACTTGAAATCGCATCATATGACCCCTTTAAACTACACGCAACATTTGTTCAGGCATGTAAACCTGAAAAATGTCTCGAGATAAACACATTATATCGACATGTATATATGGCAACCAGAACAACTGACTCCATGTTATTGAATTATTGAAAATGAATGCATACCACAGCTGTACCGCCCACTCCATTCTGCATCATGGCCACATTAGTATCTCGAGTGCACATTCATTTTCAATAATTCAATAGACTATCCTCAGCTACCAGTCAAATTTGTCAAAGCTACCATAAATGCACATTTGTCTAAACAGTCTCAAAATACATTCTCCCATATTTTCTAAATGATTTTACTAATAATTAATAGGGGGAAAAAAATGGCGTCTATCCTCACAGGAAAAGAAATCGGGTATAAACAAGCAACAGCATTCAGTAAATCTAGCCTGGCTTGTCCAGCTGTCTTGAAGCAGAAAACCATGTAGATGACAAGGCATAATGGAGTCTCTACCTGTGCTTTACCAGTAATCACTCCACAAAAATCCCTTCCACCTCATAACAGCTCGGATGAATTTTCTTTGTGCACCACTAATCATGAATAATGGACGACACGATGCAGAATGCTGAACCATATTTGTGTGGCTTTTAGCCTTGCCCTTCACCGTACCCCTGTTTCAGGAGGGGAAAATGCAACCCAAGACGATGCTGACTGTTTGGCTAACGGCCCGGAGCCGACAGCTGGAGTAACTGCAGCGCTGCTGTCGGACATCTCAGACAACCTATTTGGAGCAAAGGTCAATTTACATACGTTACAAAGAACAGCACACCACGTGCAACATGATGCTAAGGTTGATTTAATGTTTCATTTACACGTCACGTTAGACATTTAGCCACCTGACGGGTGCAACAGGGCTATCAGATGTAATGCAGATGATACCGGATGGGCTTCTGCACTGGTGTCAAAGCAGATTCAGTAGCAATGCACACTTTTATATTGTATACAATGCATCTGCCAGCATAATAGTGTTTGTGTTAAAGGTACAAAAATCTGTCATCATTTACTCACCCTCGTGTCTACATCAAACCTGTATGACTTTCTTTCTTCTGCAGAACACAGAAGATGATATTTTGAGGAATGCTAGGAACCAAACAACATTGGAGCCTACTGACAAAACGTTACACAGAAGAAAGTCAGTCATGCAGGGTTGGTAAAGTATTACTTTTACTAGTTTTCATTACTTTGTAATTATTTAGAAGTAATTTTGTGATTTATTGTAAGGTTTGCATTTACAAGTGATTTTAATATTCAATAAAACACCACGGTTACTTGCATTGAGGGGATTTTGGACACTTTTTGGACATTAAAAAGTTCATCAAGTGCTGTAAAATTTGAATTCCTTCAACTAATCCAAATTTATTTACTTTTTGAGATATATGTTATGTCAAAACAGATTAATAGGAATAAAGTCTGTGATGATCACATACTTTGTGTGTGTATGAAAGGGTTATTATAGTTAACTACAGCTAAATCCATAAAAAAAACTTGAAATAAATATTTAACAGAAATATATATATATATATATATATATATATATATATATATATGCCAGTGCAACATTTCCTATTTGTATTTAGTTTAACTTGACCCCAAAATGGTACTAAAATAACTAAAACTGAAATAAAATAATAATAAAAAATACAGACATATTAAAAAAAAAATAATAATAAAAATGACAAAACCGCCCAACAAAATTACTAAAACTAAAATTAAAATGAAAACAGAAAATATAAAAATAAAAACAAATTCAGATCTAAAAAATATATTAAAACAGAGAGAGAGAGAGAGAGAGAGAGAGCGCGAGAGAGAGAGACTATAATAGTATCTGAATAACACTAAATAACACTGTCTGGTGTCTGAGTCTCATACTTGATCCCATTCACTTTCTTTTTCAAAACCATAAATGTTCTCTATAAAATTTAGCCATGGAAAAGAGCATTTTTACTATTTTTAGCATTATAAGCCGTTATGTACGTCATCGAGGTAGGAACTCTTTTAAACTACCTTCAGGGTGTAAAGAGTTCAGACAGGACAAAACTATACATCAATGTCAAAACCACGCTAGTGCCCGTAATGGCCAACAATCATTTTACATTTACATTTATTCATTTGCTTCAGCGCTTTTATCCATGTTCTTAATTATATATATATCCAGGGGTCGCACGCCTCTGGAGCAACTAGGGGTTAAGTGTCTTGCTCAGGACACATTGGTGTCACACAGTGAATTGAACCCGGGTCTCTCACACCAAAGGCATGTGTCTTATCCACTGCACCATCCCACCCCCAATCAGCCATCAGGACAAACCTTGGAATCCATCACTAAGAGCAAAACACAAAATGAAAGAGATACGGATTACTGGATCACAGCAGAATTCTAAAAATCCTCAGAATTCCATTCACATCCTTAAAGTTCTGCCAATCTATGTATGTCTAGGAAGTTTAGCTACAACACACCTTTTCTTATGCTTCGCTATTCAACAGCATACTAAACCTAATAAGCTATAAGTGAATTTCTAAGGCCTCTAAATGATCAACATGATCAAAACTGTGCAGAAAAACTTGTACATAATCTTCTGCACTCCTTATGTCATTTGATTGATTGATTGATAGCTTGTATATTAATATTTCAAGATGAACATTTACTGGACGGAAGCAACTTAGGTTTATCTGATTATCCATACATCATTTTTTTTAAAATACGTGTTCAAATGCAAGTATCAAATATGACACATCAGGCTTTTGAGGAAGGTTTATTTGTTCATCTCTCAGTCATCATTGTATTGCATTGCATTTTGCTCCTCACTATTAAAACTACAGAGCTTTGATCATAAAACTAAGCATTTAAATATCATCTTACTAAGACATATTATTGGGCGATGTATAGTAAAGTGACAACTGATATTAATATGTATTTTATTAAAGTAGTTGGCTATACTGTTGTTCATTTATACAAGCTATCAGAATTTAATCTTACTTTTTGATCAAATAAATATCAGCAACTGCACCAAATCATATATTTTTGCTAAGTTAGGGCCTCTGAATAAAACTGGGGTGTTTTCTTCCATCAAATATCATGCCCAACAAAAAACACATATGCAAACTTTTTTTTTTTTTTTGAGATTTTGTCTAGTGGTCCAAAAATTAAATTAAATTAAATTAAATTAAATTAAATTAAATTAAATTAAATTAAATTAAATTAAATTAAATTAAATTAAATTAAATTAAATTAAATTAAAAAAAAAAAAGATTTATTTCATATGTCAGGCTTTACAGGGTTAAAAAATAGTTTGAGTTTCTTGTCCTAGTCTATTTGTCATCCCTTGGATCTCTACAGAACTTAGCAAATCCAGTCCATCCCTGAGACTGTAATTATTCAGTGGAAAGGGGTGTTTGCCCTGAACATTTCTGTCCACTTTCTGTCTCTCCGATGGTCTTGGAAGTCTCCCCCGGCTGTGACTGACCTCTGCCTGTCGATAAAAGACAGCTAAATGGCAGTATTTGGAGACGAGAGCTGAAGTCATTATCTGAGCTCAATCAGGCCCGGAAGCCGTCGCATCTACCGCAGAGGACAGCAGAGAAAGAGCGCCGGAGAGCGGGAACAACAGAGAGAAATGATCGCAGACTGTTTAGAGAAACAAAGGCGGAGCTAAAGAAGAAGGGAAATAAATCCTGATGAGCAATGGCAGGTGATTACAAGTCACTCCAACTATTTTTTTTTTTACATTGCTTATATGAAAATGTGAATGGTGCCAACGCTGAGGGGGAAAAAAAGCAGCTTCTTAATCAATATTTGTTTGTGGTTTTGTTATAAAAATATCAGGACATCCTTAAAAGAACAAATATATTTTGCACAATTTTAAGACTTGATTTTAAAAAATATATCATATTAATATTAAAAGTTTAAATATCTTTAATTGTTTTTAGTGCTAACCTACCAAAAATATTCACTAAATTATTTATGCAAAACAAATCTTACACAATTTTGCATTTGTAACGATAGTCCACTGAAGGCGAACGTAGTATGAACCCAAGTGCAGTTTATTTACAAACGTGAAATCCAAAATCCAAACATAATCCAAACGAAGACTTGACTTGAAACAAAGTTGACTTAACATGAAACAGGCTTAACATGAAACAGACGTGGCATGGCATGAACAGACTAAACTCACCGACAGCAGGTTACAACGTTAATACACGACCAAGCAACAAGGAAAATAACATGGAAACTTAAAGAAAACTATGAGGGTCACATGACATGAACAACCAATGAAGACATGACACAAAGAACAAGAGAACCAATCAGAACATGACACATTGTACAAGGGAACCAATAGCAAGGAGACATGAGGGCAAGGGAAGCATGACACAAACAGGAACCATAACAGAACTTCAAAATAAAAGACATGATAACAAGAACCTGAAACAAAACCAAAAACAGACTTTACATATTCCCCCCTCAAAAAAGGCGGCTCCAGAAGCCTGAAACAAAAACCAAAACAGACCCCAAAATGTCCAGGAGGGAGGTGGAGCAGAGGCAGAATGGGGGGAGGGATGGAGGGCCAGGCCCGTGAAGGGGAACAGGACTAGGAGCATGGAGCAATGGCGGAGCAGGCAGAGCAGGGAGCCATGGCGGAGCAGGCAGGGCAGGGAGCCATGGCGGAGCAGGCAGAGCAGGGAGCCATGGCGGAGCAGGAAGGGCAGGGAGCCATGGCGGAGCAGGCAGAGCAGGGGGCCATGGCGGAGCAGGGGCCTCGGTGACCGTGGCAGTACAGACCGTGAGTTCAGGAACGGCCTCCGTGGCCGTGACAGGACAGACCGTGAGTTCAGGGACGGCCTCAGTGGCCGTGACAGGGCAGACCGTGAGTTCAGGAACGGCCTCCGTGGCCGTGACAGGACAGACCGTGAGTTCAGGAATGGCCTCCGTGGCCGTGACAGGACAGACTGTGAGTTCATGGACAGCCTCTGTGGCTGTGACAGGACAGACCGTGAGTTCATGGACAGCCTCTGTGGCTGTGACAGGACAGACTGTGAGTTCATGGACGGCCTCTGTGGCCGTGACAAGACAGACCATGAGTTCATAAGTGGGCGCCACCACCTCGGGAGGTTCTGCAGCGGAAGCCGCCACCTCTGGTGGTTCTGCAGTGGACGCCGCCTCCTCTGGAGATTCTGCAGCGGAAGCCGCCACCTCTGGAGGCACAGGAGCAGATTCATGGACAGACGAGGCCTCTGGAGAAGACTCGTGGACAGAAGAGGCCTCTGGAGCAGACTCGTGGACAGGAGAGGCCTCAGGAGAGCAGTGTGCAGCCCACACACTCAAAATGGCGACCGCCATAACAGGAAGCACTGAGGTCAGGGGAACAGTCTCTGTGATAGCCAGTGCTGAGGCCCTGGGGATGCCAGCTGCTCGCACCGACATCAGTGGTGGGTCCATCACACTGGCAATCAGTCCTGGCCCAAGCTCCGCATCCACAGGAGCTTGGGTACTATAGCCCCCCCAAAAAAAATCCTTTGGGGAAATTTTGGTGACAGCCGTGGCATGACGAGGCTCTGACGTGGCGGCCATCTTGGCCGGGGACTCAGGCGTGGCGGCCATCTTGGCCGGGGACTCAGGCGTGGCGGCCATCTTGGCCGGGGACTCAGGCGTGGCGGCCATCTTGGCCGGGGACTCAGGCATAGTGTGAGCAGGCTCTGGCTCCCGGCAGGCATGGCGTGGGCAGACTCTGAAAAGCGGCAAGCGTAGCCGTGAGCTGGCTCTGGCGTGACAGGCGTAGCGCGTGAGCAGGCTCTGGCTTGACAGGCATGCATGAGCAGGCTCCTGGCTTCGTAGGCGTAGCGTAGAAGCAGGCTCTGGCTTGAGCAGGCGTAGCGTGACAGGCTCTGAGCTTGCAGGCGTAGGCGTGAACGGGCTCTGGCTTGACAGGCGTAGCGTGAACGGGCTCTGGCTTGGCAGGCTTAGCGTGAGCAGGCCCCGTAAACTCTGGCGTGCAGCCGTAGAGTAAACGAAAGACTCTGGCGGCGTGGCAGGCGTAGCGTGAGCAGACTCTGGCGTAGCAGGCGTGACGTGAGCATACTCTGGGCGTGGCAGGCGTGGCGTGAGCAGACTCTGGCGTCGCGAGCGTGACGTGAACGAGACTCTGGCATGGCAGAGCGTGGCGTGGAGCAGACTCTGGCTCGACAGGCGTGGCGTGAAGCAGACTCGCTCGACAGGCGTAGGCGTGAGAGCAGACTCTGGCTTGACAGGCGTGGCGTGGAAACGAACCCTGGCTTGACAGGCATGGCGTGAGCAAGACGCTGGCTTGGCGGGCGTGACGCAGGCAGACTCGGAAACTGGCGGCCATCTTCTGAAAAAGAGACTCTTGAGTGGCGGCCATCTTGCAGCCGGAGCTCACTTCAGTAGCAGCCATGTTGTGTAGAATCTCTTCAGTAGCCAGCATAATGATGAGCAGGCCCTGGGGTAGCAGACATGGCGTTAGCAGACTCTGGATTGGTAGACATGTGATTAGATTGTGAGTTGAGTAGACATGACAGGAGTGACTGTGACTTAACTGGCGTAGTTTAAGGCAGGTCACTGGAACAGCCCAGGCATGACGTATTGAGCAGACCTTAGCGTGGCAGACATGGCTGAGCAGACCTTGCTGTGGCAGACAGCGTGAGCAGGCTTTGGCATGGCAGACACTTGAGTGTAGGTTGTGGTGTGGTAGACGTGGCGTGAGCAGGCCTTGGCGTGTGGACATGACGTTAGCAGGCTGTGGGCTTAGCAGACATGACGTTGGCAGGCTGTGGCTTGGGTGTGACAGGCTTAGAGGAAGTGTTGTGTTCCTCCTCCACGACACCCACAGTAAAAGATGATCCAGACAACAGCAGAGCATGATCAATATATTGTTCCAGAGACCAAAGAATCTTACCCCCTGGTAGTCTTGAGCGAATGGGTTCGTTTAAACCCACTCGAAAAATGTCTTTCAATGCCACATCATTAAAACCTACTAAGTGACACATCTCACAAAAATCGGCCACATACTCCTCTATAGCCCGGCCGCCCTGATGCAGGCAGAGGAGACGTGAAACTGCTGGGTTCATTTTGAAGGTCGTGTATTCTCTAATGATTCCACTGAAGGCGAGTGTAGTGAAGAACCCAAGTGCAGTTTATTTACAAGGTGAAATCCAAAATCCAAACATAATCCAAAAAGACGAAGACTTGACTTGAAACAGACTTGACTTAACATGAAACAGGTAACATAGGTAGTGATGGCGTGGCATGAACAAAATAAACTCACAGGCAGCAGGTTACAATTAGCCATGACAAGGCAACAAGGCAATAACATTATAGAAAACTGGGGTCACATGACATGAAACAGCAATGGAAACAGGACACATGACTATGACAACCAGTCAGAACACGGCATTGAACAAGAGACCAGCCAGCAAGACATGAGAAGACAAAGGGAAGCATGACACAAACAGGAACCATAACAGAACTTCAAAATAAAAGACATGAAAACAAAAACATGAAACAAAACCCAAAACAGACCTTACAGCATTACAAATAAATTGATCTTTGATGTTCAGATATGTTTTACTGGAAAACAAGACAATAATACTGATTAAGAAAATATAAATGAACAGAAAAAGTGCTGGGTGAGTCATGCATTAAAAGTTTGAGAAAGAATAATAATGATCACTACTTAGCTGGCATTAAGCAGAAAAAGAAAATCTTCTCAAAGTTTTCCCTAATGAATGAGCTAATGGGCATGGAAGGATCAGATGAGGGAGATTGTGGATCAGAGGAAGGAAGAGTGGAAAATAAGTTAATGTTCATTAAGTGCTTCAGCGATCGTGCTAATAGGAAGAATAGGCCAGTAAAGAGAAAGTCAGAGGTGCCAGTACACAGCTGCCTGTCTGATGTATCTTTAGTCCTCTCGGTGACGCACACGTGATCGGAGAAAAGCAGCCTTCAGGAGAAAGTGTTCTTCTACACCTGCATAGTAGTACCAAAGCCCCACCATGGATTTACTGCAGATGATCCAACCTTGGCTTTTGATCACTATGATGAAGGTAATACCAGATATTCTTTAAAGCAACCTTGGTAGTACCATATGAAAATGATAATCATACAGTTCAGCGGTGAGTGGAGAAGCACATATGTTACTTATCAAACCATGCACTCTGATCTATTTTATTTTTGCATCTGGTAATGTTGCTACTTCCCAAGCTGTATTTTTGCTATATTTACAAATGGCAGTATGGCAAGAGAAACAATTATATGCCACTTCACCAGAGTTTTTCCCACCCATTACATGGATTGAAATCATAATGTCCAACTAACAACCGCCCCCCCCCAAACAACTTCAATAAGATTTAATGAGCTATCTATCAACAAAATCGTATGTTTATATTCATTAAAACAGATCATGTCAATGCAGTCGTGCTGAAAAGTATATTTGAAACACATCATCAGAAATATATAATATTTAAATTAAATAAAATAATAAAAATAAATTAAATAAAACAAAATAATAAAATAAAATAAATGCATTTTTTAAAATTTTAGCATCAACATCAACTAAATTTTATTTTTATATTTTCATTATTTTAAAATTAAAGCTTTAATTTTGTTGTTACTCATTTTTAGTACTTTTTTATGTCTATACAGATGTTATTCATTTTTATTTCAGTTTTTAGTTATTTTAGTACATCAGTCAGAAAATCAATGAGAAACGTTGAGAAACTAGCTGAAAAAGTTTTTTCTATTTTATTTTATTTGAATTAATGTTTATTTTATTTCAAGTTCCTTAGTGAAATGAACAAGCACACACACACCATACGAGGTGCCGGTCAGAAGACATCAAAGTTGCGTAAAGAGGCATAAAACCGTACGCTCACTTGCAGATTCTTTGCCTCTTTACGTATTTTATTTCAAGTGACAAAAATGTTTTTTATGGCTTTAGTTTTACTTTAGGTTTTAGTTAACTATAACAAGCCTGCATACTATCAGGCATCATGGGAGTGTTCTTGACATAAGCAGTGTTTCAAAAGTTAAATATCCTGCTTCATCTGACACGCCGGCTGCATCCGAGTATGTCATAGTACTTTCACTGAGATTTTTAAGTGTGCATATATTGAACACTTTAAAAATAAAATAAAATAAAATACAAAAATAAATTACAAAATGTAAAACAGAAACATTTACTAATCATTACAAAAAAAAAAAAAAAAAACTACTGAAACTATTGGACTATTGAAAAAATTGGATTATATATGCTTTGAAATGTAATGTCCTGGTCCAAAACTTCAGGGTTCAAAACCAACAGTCACCCAGAGAAAGAAAATGATGGCTATGGTGCATAAATAAAAGCTGGCCATTAACTTTATTAGGAACTCAAATACATGCAAAGAATGCAAAAAGTCCAATGTCATAGGGACAAAAACTAGTTTCAAAGCCAGTAAGAAATATTTATGGCCAGTAAAATTTCACAATTTATTTGCAATTAGTTGATTTGGCAAAATGTTCATGTGCAGTGACTACGCCAGTGTGTTGCTGTTCTTTTTCTGCCCATATTTTCAGAAACAAGGAAGGTCAAATGAACTGTGAAGCTCATTTGTTGTAAAGACACTGAGATAGAAAGTCAATACGACAATAACAGCAAGGTTACAACAGGACAACATACTCACAGACAACCAATCTGGAAAAACATACACTTTGGCTCCACATATCAACGAATTACAGCTACATTGTTTCACCAGAGTGCTTCAGACGGGAAGGAGATGTGGATATGGTTATAAGGAGATGTCAGAATCTGAAAAACAGGGCTTTTGACTGGCTTTCGTGCATCATGTGATCGGGCAGATTAGACTCCGGCTGAGACGACTGCAGCAGAGAGAGGCGTCAAACGCACCTGAGAAAGTGAGAAACGATAGTTCTGCTCTGAAACCTAATCTCTTCACAGGGAGAACAACAGAAATTAAAGCTATTTATAGACACTGGGTTTATTTAGCTCCTTCTGTGGCCACAACATCAATACACCATCAGGGAATAAGTCAGATCAGCAGAAAACGACTGGAGAATCACCCAAGGGGTCATTATTTTTGGATCCTGTGTGCATTAAATAGTAACTTACTATAAAAGCTTTGGGGCCAGATTCAGTCTCCTGTTTCTGATCTTTGCTCGCGGTCCACCTATTGAGACATTTGACAGAACACAAATTAGGATCCATCTGCCGTTTCACATTCTTTCCTTTTTTATCAAAGCTTTGAAGCTAAACAAACAGAACTAATCATAGGCTTGACTTCCAGCAGACCTCCATAAATGGAAAGCCAACCAGTGTGCTGAAAGGCCTCGTCCGCGAGATATATATGCGGCATCCACAGGTTAAACGGACCACCCGCTCGCAAATATCGTCAGTGTAGAGCACAGAGAGTACAAAGCTGTGGTTTATTCCTGTACAAAAAAAGGCCTCCAGAACAGAAGAAATGTGCTCTTTGATAAAACCAGGATTTTATTATGCAATCTACAAACATCAAGTCTGTGATTTAAAACTACTAGGTTATGAGATATGGAAATATGGAGTCACAGTATAAATGACAGAGTGGAAATCTAAATGACAACATGCACCTGCTTTACCATTAAAAAAAAAAAAAAAAAAAACCTGACAAAGTAGTGTGTTGCATACTATCAGTGTTATTTTAGCATCATTAAGATACTATTATAGTTTATATTAATATTTTTAATTTTAATCTGTTTTCATTTTAAATGTAAAGTTTTAATAATGTGTTGTGTGTTTATCATTTTAAGTAGTTTTTTCATCTCTATATAGCTTTTATTCATTTTAATTTCTTTCTTATTTTTTTGTAATTTTAGTACATCAGATAATCAATGAGAAATGTTGCACTGGTAATTAGCAGGTAATTAGCTTTGGTCATTCGTTTTTTATTTTATTTGACAATGTTTATTTTATTTCAGATGACAAAAATGTTTTTTTATGGATTTAGTTTTAGTTTTAGTTAACTATAACAAGCCTGCATACTATCAGGCATCACGGGAGTGTTCTTGACATAAACAACGTTTCAAAGGTTAAATATCCTGCTTCATCTGACACTCCAGCTGCATCCGAAATTGCATACTTCCCTACTATATAGTAGGCGAAAAACAGTGCATTAGAAGAGTATAATATCCCCAGATGACCTACTGCTTCCGGTGAGATTCTGAAGTGTATACGACATTTTACTATCCCATGAGGCCATGGAAAGGACTTGTGAATGCCAGTGAAGCAATGCAACTGATGCTGGTAGGTCATGTGATAATGACAACAAAGCAGTTGTAGCACATCCAGATCATATTCATACTGCACACATTCATACTATATAGCATGTACTTTCTTACCAGTCGCAAAGTAATTACTTATTCAAAATAAGCACATAATCAAGAAAATGTGATTTTGGACTCAGCCCCCATTTAACATCCCAAAATGCATTGCAACAGGCTCAATGGAAAAACAAAAAACAAAGCCAATATGGTGGAGATGTTAAGTATTTATAATAAAGAAACTTATATTTCATTCAGTAGTGAAAAGCATTGATAAACTAAGAATTAAATGATGATAATTTATCCAACTATGTGTGTGCTATTGTGCCTTCAAATGAGCAACATTCTATTCTGAAATGCACCAATGAAATATAGACA
Organism: Tor tambroides; assembly: GCA_021397915.2. Lineage (NCBI taxonomy): Eukaryota > Metazoa > Chordata > Actinopteri > Cypriniformes > Cyprinidae > Tor > Tor tambroides. The sequence continues at coordinate 10,722 of JAFVLL020012917.1, read as the reverse complement.
GTAAGACTGGGAGCAAGTATAAGGAAAGTAAACAGGGTCCATTCTGATTTCATGTTGACTAAAGACAGATGAAATATTGAACAATTCTTCCAAAATGTAACAAAGTCAGCCAAGCTGAAAAGACTCCATACCCTGCAGTTTCAGTTTAATAGATGAAAATTCATTCCCTATCAGACCATCAGACCTCCATCCATCTGTAATATAAGAATGGACATAAATTTAATTGAGTGAAAAAGTGTCCTTTTATTGAAGATTTGGCCAGAAATGCTGAACTAAAAGGAGCTTCAACTCTTAGACAGAGGCAAAAGCCAAAGTAACCAAGCATTTGAGGAAACTTTGTTAAATTTATATTTATGTACTCAAACACTCACATACATACTACTTACATACTACTTCAAAAGTTTGGGATCAAGATTTTTACAGTTTTTTAAAGATGTCTTATATGCTCGTCAAGGCTGCATTTATTTAAGAAAAAATACTGAAAAAAAACAGTAATATTGTTAAACATTGTTACAGTTTAAAATAATGGCTTTCTATTTTACTAATAGAAATTATTCCAGTAATGCAAAGCTGAATTTTTATCAGCCATTACTTCAGTCTTCAGTGTCACATGATCCTTCAGAAAATAATTCTAATATTCAGACTTATTATCAATGCTGGAAACAGTTGTGCTGCTTAATATACATACATATTTGATGATTTTAAATATCAAAAGAAAACAGCATTTATACAAGTCTTTACTATCACTTTTTATCAATTTAACACATCCATGCTGAATAAAAGTATTAATTTCTTTCAAAAAAGAAAGGGAAATAATTTTACTGACCTCAAACTTTTGAACGGTAGTGTATATAGTTACAAAATATTTCTATTTTAAATAAATGCTGCTTTTTAATTTAAATGATATAAGATAATATAAGATAAATGTATTTATCTTGTTCATTTAACTTCAAAAAAATTCTACAAAATATACCTCAACTCGAACTAACAACATAGTTTTACATATAGATACTATAAGTTAAAATTGATGTGCTAAAAATCTAACCCATCTTCCATTGGTCATACAAACAGATAGAACCCCCCCCCCCGCACTTTACATATTAACTACCAAAAACATTGTTTAGAAATGATAAGACAGAAATGATCAATGAGTTCAACAACACACTGAAATCACACTATTTGAGCAGTGGCTTCACAGAAACACATCAAATGCAAAGCTGCCTCTTGGCTTTTAGCATTACCTCATCAAGTGCATGCAATATTTTGTAATGACTTATTAATGGGAAGTACATCAAAATTGCAAGAGAATGGATAGTTGATTGTTTACACCACCTGCCCCAATAAAAAGCCGCACAAACCCAAGATCAGCTAGTTACGGCATCTGTATGATCCATATGCTGTACTTGAGTCTAATATCAGTGCTTCAGTTTATGAGCCAAGAGAGCAAACAGGAAACCACATAAAAATGATGTCACAGCCCATGTTCATTCGGGAATTTGACAATTTGTCACATGCAAAGTGTCATATATACATAGAAGTCTTAAAGGTACAGTAGCACAAAAAAAGCAGTTTCACACCGCAGTGCGTTTTTGCAAAATATTTCAAGATTCAAGATTTTTATTTGTCACATAAACAAAACACCATGTTTTCCATGCTTGTACAAATTGAACTGATTCAATTAATGCAATTTTAGTATATGTACACACCTTAAAGTCTTGTTTACACAAAGCTATTGAAAAAAAAAAAAACATACTTTTCATTTAACACCCATGGATCGTCTGTGACAACATGCCCCAGTGGTGAAGTATGTCGTCACACTCTGTGGGGTAAGTTGTCACAATAGGAACTTGCCATTATAAAACAGTAAAAATGTAATAAGGCTTTAAAATGTAAAAATATAAAATGCCAAAAAATATAAAAAGCAGAATTTAACTATTAAAAGTTAGGTTTGTTGAGATGTTTTGTTCAAAAGCTTTGAAATGATGCATTTCCCAACCCTGGTAATTAGGACGTCGATGAGTTTGTTTCTTAGTGGGAACAAATTTAGCATTACATCACTTGCTCACCAATGGATTCTCTGCAGTGATTGGGTGCCGCCAGAATGAGCGCCCAAACAGCTGATAAAAACATCACAATAATCCACAAGTAATGTAAGAAATCTACAAGCTGTGTGTTTGTAATAAACAAATCCATCATTAAGACTTTTAACTTCAAACCCAAATACTGGATGGCTTGAGGGAGAGTAAGTTTTTAGCAAATGTTCATTTTTGGGTGAACTATTCCCTTGAGGTTGAGAGGCAGTAAATAAAAAGAAAATTAAATCTGGGAAAAAGGCTTAAAGTGCTACAAAAAATGTACAATACGGCTGTTTTCAGATATAGAAAGCTACTGTAGGACCTAAAGAAGCATATAAGCCAAAATGAAGCAGTCTATTGTGTTGGTACATGAATCTGTCAGGTTTCTTCCAGCTCACATGTTGGTTATGTGTAGACAGTCAAGTGTACGCATCAACGATTTAAATTAAAGCTGCAATGGCTGGCCAGGAACACAGGAACACAGTCCAGCCCAGTCATACAAGCGCTCAAAATAAGAAAGGCTGCACGGCTGCCATTCGTCATGATTACTGTCAGATAGAGCTGAGGCTGTAAATTAAAGTCTTTTTCAATCATGCAGAAAGGTGATAATGGTCTCTGGGATGAGGAGAAATGGCAGGGACTTAATTTGACTCCACATTGGAAGCTGTAGAAATGTCTAATTAAAGATCTGTGGACTGCACACATGCGACCAGAGCTCAATGTGCCCGTTAGACTCAGCTCTTGAGTATTATTAGCGTGTTAGACCTCTGAAAATGAACAGTTTAAACTCAGATAATCCATGTTCCTACGTAAAGATCGAAAGAAAAAAAAAATCAACCTTTCTGGAACACAATGAGAGCTCTTGGGATAAAATGATAAAGTGCACCCTGTTTTAAAGCTGATGAAGTGAACATGTAGAAGCACTTTGTCTCTTTTCTAATACCCTGTAGCTCATGAGACCTAAATATAGCAAATATATAAATGTCTCAAGGTATATTTAATTCATAACACATTGTTGCATAATCAGGTCAACACTAATAACTTCGTCCCCAAAATTATGGCTGTTGGTGTTATGATATAGTGGAGACCAGGTCTGGTTGTCACACTTTTTACTCTAGTGAATATTCCTCAAGGGTGGGGTAATTTTTCAATGTCTTTTTTTTTTCTTTTGCTACAAAAAAAAAAAAAAAAAAAAAAAAAAATTATATATATTTTTTATATATATATATATATATATATATATATATAAAATATATTTAAAAAAAATTGTATATATAAAAATTATATATATATATATATTTTTTTAAATATATATATATATATATATATATATATATAAAATTTTGTATATATAAAAATTATATATATATATATATATATGTTTTTTTTATTTTTTTTTTTATTTACAGTTCATTTGATACACCGATTCTTTACTCAATGAGGTACATTGTCATTAAACAGCCTGTTGTAAAGTTTTCAGTAAAATTAATCAACAAAATAATTATAAAACAAAACTGTAAAATGACATGTAAGTCATGTAAGTTGTCATCATGTTTTTCCATTACTTTAACTAATCAAATCAATTCAAACTATTTCAGTTTCATTCTTTAAGTTTTATATGATTTAATTTGATTTTTTATTTTTTTTCAGTCTGATGTAATTTTAGTTGAAATGCAAATGTTTAAGGCAGCAACTGAACTTAAGTTTTAGTAGGTGTTTTTTCTTCAGTGAAATCAATTAAACAGTAAAACCAAAAACAATGAAACAGCAAAAATGTGAAATTTATTAAAATATCCAACTCTTTTGGTCAGCAGAAATTGTATGTTAATGTATTATAATTCAAATTACAACACAAAAGATAAATGTGCAATTGCCAAAAATCTAATCCAGGGTACATATTTCAGTCAAAACTTTCCTGAGATACATGTGACAACTAGCCCTGTACTGTATAAAATTAAAAAAATAATAATAAAATAAATAAAAAATAAATATCTTTCTTAAAAATTATACTGTTTTCTACCATTACATGTTATTAAAATGCCCAAACGTACATTACAAACCATATTAAAGTAAATGTAAAAGTGCTTCTCTTATAGGTGACATTGAGCTCTGATGTTTAGTGGGCTATAAATCAAAGGCACAATGAACAATGAACAGTTCTCTAGATGATTAAAGTGATTAACTATCAGAGAGAAAATGAATGACTGTGTATATAAGCGCTAACTAGTTAATAATGAGAGAAAAAGTAGGAACAGAAACAGGAGGGGCAGATGAACTCTGGGCTAGCTAATAGACTAGACTAGACTGGACTGGACTTTATAAAAATAAATTATAAAATAAAATAAAATTAAATTAATAAATAAAAAACATAATAATACTGTACTGGAATAGAATAGAATAGAATAGAATAGAATAGAATAGAATAGAACAGAATAGAATAGAATAGAATAGAATGTTACCAGACAACTTGGAATGTCTTCCAAGCTGTAATTTTTTTAGTCTTAAAAAACTGGCCCACATAAAGTGATCATTTTTTTCCAATCCAGCTCTTGACCTAAAATGAATTTGACATCCCCCTATAAAAAGGACAATCCCCCTGGAGTAACCTGGGGTTAAGTGCCTTTCTCAAGGGCACAATGGTGATAATTCATGAGATGCTTCTTGCTCCCAGGGAATTAATAACTTGAAACACGAAACGTATAGGATTTTTAGCAAAGTGTTAAAATGTTAAAGGGATAGTTCACACAAAAATGAAAATTGTGTCATCATTTATCCTCATGTCATTTCAAACTTGCATGACTTAATTTCTTCTGTGAAACAGTGAGAAAAAAAGAAATTAAATTTTGGGGTGAACTATCCCTTTAAGTTTTAATCTTTAGTTTGCATTTAATTTCTGATTCAGAATGGAGTGATTCACTTGTGTTGTGATAATTCATAATGTGTGACAAAAAACAACTTTCTACAGAAAAACACAGGAAGTCATCTGCATCTCTCAGTGAGACAATTATCCGTCATATTCTGTCAAGTGCTCTCACTTGAACCTCATGGCTGGGAAATTGTCACATCACATTTTCAAACCTGAGCACACAGGGCCGAAGCGGATACACACCTTCACAAGGCGCACATGCAGCTCTCAGCGCGTAAATGGATTTTTACTTTCAGGGTCCCACAGGTTTGCGTGCAGCACGGTGCAAGGACGATTGATTCCCTTCCAGCACATTTGAGCGTGAGAGCTTTCCTTCATGCAAATATGCTCAGTGATTCAAAGACATGACCTGAGAGGATCTACAGAATCCTCACAACACCAACATATCAGAAAAAACATAAAATCTCATTCATAGACATCTGCATTCTAATTAGTATCTTATACATATGTACTATATGGCTCTCAATATCTTGTGATCATTGCAGAACATAAGCATACAGTAAGGAACAATTCCTGTTTTTATTCTAAATGGGTCATATATTTATTTAATCACATTTTTTTTTTTTAAATAATAATGAAAAACATAACTATTATTTAATAAATAATAATATTAATAAATGTATTAAATTTATTTTGTAATTCTTCTGTTGTATTATTATTATTATTATTATTATTGCTGTCGTTGTTGTTAATACAGTTTGACTATTATTATTAGATCTATTTTAAATTAAAATTAAATTTAGAAAAAAAACAAGTGATTTTTGCAGCTTAGTTTCAATAAATGCTCTAAATAAATGCTACATTTTCTGAAGGTTACTGTACCATATATTATAGTACATAACATCTGTAAAATAATAATCAAACTAATAATAAAACTATTGTTTACTAAAGAAATAATAACTTAAGTCAATTTATTTTTGTTATTCTTTTTCTTATTGTAAAATATTAATATTATTATTAATAAAAAATGTTTTTAGTAGTAGTACTAGTTTTATTTCTAAATAAAACTAGTACTAGTACTACTACTAAAAACTATTTTTATAAATTTATAAATTAAAATTTAAATAAACCCAAATCAGAATGAGTCATTTTTTCAGCTGGGTTTCAAATAAATGCTCTTTTTAGACCAAAGAGGATGTTTTGATTGCTGAAAGCTGTTTCCACTGAACCATATTTCAAAGTACATCAAACTCTTTTATCATCTTAAAATAATTAAGGTAAATATGATTATTCATGATATTACCCCTTTAAGTGAAAGTTTGTCATTAGTAATACATATCTGTCAGCACAGTGACACATCAAGTCGTGCATGGAAGGCAAGTAGCTCATTAAGAACCAAACATGACAACAGACTCTATGATGCACATGCAAATTGCTATCAAAGCAACAGCATTCTGCACTAGCTGCTTCCACAGTGCCTGCACTTCAGTCTAGTGCTGCAGTCTTTCTCTCAAGCTCCTGTGGGAAAGGTGTGGACCTCGCCGAGAGGCACAAGCAAGAGAGGAAATTATGTCAGCTTTGTCATTTTTCTCCACAAAGGCGGTAAATGGGTCAGGCTCATGCACACAGAAGGACCACAGCCAGGGGCCACCTGACTGAGCAGCTACAATTATTTTTGGATAGGAGGGAGGTGTAAGTTGGCCAAATCATGTCAGGAGCGCTGGAGAACGGGAGGGAGCGTTTTTGCAACGGCACCATTGAGATGAATTGTGCACAGAGTTATCGTTACTTACGAACACTTTGATTAAGCTATGCCTCTCGGTATGACAGTTTGAATGGTTTATATACTCGTGATGATTAATCTAGGTCACTGTAACCATAACCAACCTCCACATCCATAGATGTGTCTGAAGAGAATTACATGCATGGGAAAAAAAAGAATCATCTTGTAACTTCAAAGAGCTGGATTTCCTGACCGTGAGTTAACCTTCTGAATGATGTGTTAGCTATAAATCTATGACTCAGAAAGTTCTCCATTCCTTGTCCTTCATAAAACATGTGAAAGGCAATGGGAACCTCTATTTGAGCTTTCGTTCAACCCCAGTATTGCAACACAAAGCTAGTTCTGATGGGAGTGCCTCATGGCTCTGTCCTGGGCCCGCTATTATTATCACTGTCAAATGGATTTAAAATATCTCCCTCTTCCTGACCACTGACCCTTATCCTATGATTTACTGAACTACAAAGATAATACATGCTCAGCACCTTACTGCCAAGGATATTTGCATTTGTGTCATCACCTCTGCTGTCTCCACACAATAAATACGATATTTACACGTGACCTTTTGACATTTAATTTTCTGTTCTCATGTATGTGATAACCTGCAACCTCATAGGCAATGTAAAATCAGACTTCTGAAATTTCATTGAATCATGATTCCTTATGCTGTAAAGTTGTTTATCATTTTAAACATCTGAATGAAATTACGAATAATCACCATGGGATACAGCTGAGAGGCTTTTTCACTCCAATCCATCATACAGCACCATATGACTCTCTAGATCTCAACAAATCCCTTTATCTGCAGCCAATCCAGGTGTGATCTTTTTTCCCTGTAAGATTATGAAGTGCCTGTTATTGTCTGGACCCTGAGAGCTGTCAGGAAACCAGCATGAGTGTGAACTACAGCGTTCAATACAAGTCCTTTAAGCTTTGTTTAGACAGGCAGAAAAAAAATCTTCTTTGGAGTGTCTAACTCTGATTAGTCTGAAGAGAGAAATAAATAAATAAAATAAAATGTTGTAATAATAATAATAAAATAAAAAAAGTAGTTTCTGTATCAAATCTGATTAGTTTTAAGATAAAAATAAATAAATAAATATTACTGCAAAATACTATATACAACAATAAAAAAAATATAAAATACAAAAATATTAACTACACATTTAATTGACTGCAAATAACAGTGCAGACTGGATTTGATGACTAAATTGGACTGGCAGTCTGAAAAAAGCCTTAGAGTCTATGAATCACAGACAAACAGCATAAAATGACATAAGAAATGGCAAAAATATGTCAAGATGGGTGGCTGGAAAACAGATGGATTGGTGACTTTCTCAACTGTGCATTTTTGCAAATATACAAACAGTATTATATTTACAGCTATGCAGCATACACTTTTATCCAGAAACTACACAGATCACACAAAGAATGTGCCATTAAAAGCTGACAGTATCTAACCTTGATCACTTCTTCAGCAGTACCTGGAAGTGTGGTGGAATTGGCAGAACATTTGAGACACTGCTTGTGCTTTTAAGAGCGATTTCTACGAGCCAGACAGCCCGAGACACCTGACAGGCACACCGTAATTACAGATGGAAAGACCACAGACAGCTGATGATATTGGTTTTATTCCAAATCAGAGGAGTTCAAATTCATTTGCAGGGAAGAAGTTGGTTTGCTTTGATTAAGTGGCAGAATAAATCTACTTAAACATCCATCAGTAAGTGACATCGCATTAAATTATAAAACACACAATGTGCCAGCTGTCAATGAAAAGGTCAACAGAATTATCTCTAGAGGAATTAAGTTAAAGGTAGAGTTCAGCCAAAAATGAAAATTCTGTCATCATTTACTCATCCTCACATCGATCCAAACCCTTTCTTTTTTTCTGCAAAACACAAAAGTGGATGTTAAACAGAATACTGAAAGCAAATTCAGAACAATACTGTCAAAAAAGCAACATTAAATTACCTTAAGTAGTTCATATAAGAATTGCACTATATTCCAAGCCTTCTCAAGCCATATTTGTGCGAGGAAGGAACCCAAAAGTCATTATTTCCTTCAAATCTTTTCTTCTGCTGTACTTCTCAAATCTCATTTGCATTTACGCATATTCAACACACGACAGGTGAAAATCAGTTCAGTTTGGCATCACTGACATCAAATCATGTCTTGACATTTTTATTAATTAAATATTCAAATGTTTAAACATATAAACAAAAGCTAATGAGATTAAAGAAAAATCATGCAGTTTTGGAACAACATGAGGGTGAGTCCCCCTGTAGTCAGCAATTTTATCCCTTAAAAATCATCTTTGATAATCAAAATGACATATTTAGATGTTTTTTTTTTTCCATGAAAATAATTGCTTCATGTCTTAAAATGGCTTGAATTTAACTCTACACCTATGCGACTATACAATGATCTATTTAATATGCAAATTAGTCCCTGCCTCCACTCAATCGCACCAGCTTTTGCTGCGTTCTGTTTACCTCAGAAGTCAGAGCTGGGAATGACGTCACACCCAAGTGGACTGTATTCCAGTAGAGAAGTCAGAAAACCAAGATGGACATTTTTAGCAATACCGGTCGATTAAAAAAGCATAAAAAGCAGTATTTTGCACAGATAACGCCATAGTATCATGTCCACAAGTTGAAGTTGGATAGTACTATGTGCACCACTGAGTTTACTGAGACAAACAGAAGTGCTAATAAACTAAATATTACTACTGTTTCTCTTCTGTTGATGCACTGAGCAGCCATATTGGATTCTGAAGTTGGAGCTGTTGCGATCCCTCCGAGATTCCAAGTTGGAAGGCATTCCAGTTAAAAGTTCCTACCGGGAACTCGGAATTTCCAACTTCTGAATACAAATGGAACGCAGCATTAGACCTGCTCCACTTTCACTCAGTTAGCAGAAGTAAGCACTGTAGTAAACGCTACACAATGGTGGCGGCAATCGTTGATTAATGGCTATCACTGTGTCATTCGTTACAGTTTCGAGAATGAATCCCTGATTGAATGTATTCAAATTTTTAATGGATTATAGCCTAGAAATTGCAAGAGCGCTCCACTTATAATCACTGAAAAGCTGTCACTCGTCTTAGTTCATCGCAGTCTCATTCCATTATAATCAACGAAGCTCTACACCGCACAACATCGTATCTACACCTTGTTTGTTAAAATGAGAGGATCCACGGGCGTGCAGAACTCAGCACTGAGCAAAACTCTAGCGATTTAAGTGGTGAGTGGATTCTGACTAACTTAAAACCTCTGATTGGCCATTGTGTTCAAGAAATCAGCAGATATGTCTGTGATTGGCTATAGTACTCAACGCTGCAAAAACACATTGTAAAAAGAAACCTTCGGCCAGATATGAAAAGCCCCACCCTGTCTGTTGATGTGATTGGTTACAAACAGAAAACAGAGGCAATTTCAAACCACGTTTTTGAGACTGTCTTTGGTAAACTGCAGTTTTAAGGAGAAAATACTCGGCAATGGTGCTGACTGATGAATTTGATGAAACACCAGATAAAACTTGATATTTACCACAGGGGGTCTTTAAGTTTTTAACAAAGTGCAAAAATGGACTTTTCTGGAGAAAATGTGAGTAGTGATTCCGCAAGCAAAACTGATACAGTGCTAGAATGGTGTGAATGATTGCTAGGGTGTTACTGTGTGGTTGCTAAGGTGTTCTGTATGTTTTTAGTGTGTTGAAGTTGCTAAGCTGTTCTTGATGTTTTTTTGTGTTTTTTAAAGGGGACCTATTATGCAAAAATCACTTTTATAAGGTGTTTGAACACAGTTGTGTGGCTGCAGTGTGTGAAAACAACCAGCCTATAATGTTAAAAATCCAAACTCATTTTTTTATAAAACCAATAAATCACAAACGGCCTCTCCAAATGAGCTGTTTCAGATTCTCCCTCTCTGCACGTCACTGAGGGGAAAAAGTCCCGCCCATTAGTGATGCTCTCTGCCCTATTAGCATAAACACAGCCC
>JAFVLL020012913.1:0-15342 GCA_021397915.2 Tor tambroides | reverse complement strand
GTATGTTCACTACTGTGTGCATGCACTTGGATGGGTTAAATGCAGAGGACAAATTCTGAGTATGGGTCACCATACTTGGCCACACACCCCTTTCCACCCCTTTCGCAAGAGCGCAATTCCAAAACACCGCCGATGGGCGTGGAAATTTCTGCGGGTGATTTACTAACAACGCACAAATTAAAGAACACAGACGCAGCATCTCATTTACATATCGGCAAACGCAATACACCAAGCGCAGTGCAAATTAGAGCAATTGCAAATAAAGAATAAAGAAATAAAGAAGCCACAATACGTTGAAAAGAACCGGAGGTCAAAAAATGAAGGGTTGCAAGAAGTTTTGATAGACCTGGTATTGCGTGACTTCTAGTTGAAGGTTCCAAGTCATCTTTTATTTCCTGAAGCAAATTAAAAATAACATGGCTTGGCAAACTATATTTTCGTGTTCTTCTTGCATTCCAAATAAATTAATATGTGTGGAAAGGAATCAAAATAGTTTAAGCTTTTATTGGGCATTAAATAATGGCGCAAATACCAGTAATTTGACAAGCACAAACGCTAGTAAATCTTGTTGCGTGATTCATTTGAATACTCTCCTCCCATAAATTTTGCATCTGAAAGGGAAACTCCTAAAAATGCATATTCAATAAGGTCAGGCGCAAAAATAACCGTGTCCACGCCTTTTCATCGCAAATTCGTCACTGCGCGTCTTTAGTACAACCTGACAGTACTATTTTAACGCCAAAAGACGGTTTGCGCTAGCGTAAGCTGTTAGTAAAACTGGCCTTTAATTTCTTAAAAGCACTAGCATAGTAAGAGATACCCTTCGAGCTAACAAACATGTACTGAAAGCCATAAAACAACTATTTCCTTTCGCTGGCTCTTCAAGGCAGATTTTCCCAGTAATACTTACATATAGGCTACATACACATGTCCCACAACATGTCTTTTTCACTCTATTCTGTGGAGAAAATCAGAGGTGCTGAAATGTCGAATGTAACTAGCGTGGAAAGAGTTGCGTCAGCTCCAAGGTCTGGCGGACCTTCAAGAGATGCTCCAGCCAACCCATGCTACACAGCTAAGCCCTGCCAAGAGCTCGGAGAAACCACAGGCAACGGCTTCCTTCTGCCAGAGTTACAGTCAAACAGGCTGCAGTGAACTCCTGGTTACAATGGCTCGCTTTTAAAATCAACACTGAATCAGAATGGAAAATGTTAGCCGATAGCCAAATAGATATTTAGGCATTATTTCAGGAAACTTGCATTAATTTTCTCTCTCAATTCTGGTATGGAATGCCAACTTTTCAATTTCATCCAATCAATTAAAAATAATTGCTGGACAAAATAATGCAGTCCAACATTTATTCTTGTTGAATATTCTGTTTCACTCAGAATTATGACACGTTATGCAAGTAAAGTGGGTTGAAAAGGAGGCTTTATGCTGACATTAATGTTATAAGCCAGAGTTAAATAGGACAACATGGACTTAAAAAAAATGCATGCTTGATGAATTCATGTCATTAAATTCAAATATATAACTGAATTAAATTAATTAAGGAATATTCTAGGTTCAACTTAAACTGTATCAACAGGATTTGTGGAAAAATATAATTTGTATTTTATTCAACAAATAAATTTTATTAAATTAAATTAAAAAAAATAAATGAGAGACATATACTGTGGTGGTTTAATGGTAACAATAAAGTGAAATAAAATAAACAGATTAAAATGTAAAAAATTTATTTTAAAAAACCTTTAACAGAACATGTGACGTTATGTGCAGTTACTCATCCTCTAAATAACCTTTCAGAAAACCCTGAGAAAATTAACATCCAAAATAAAATAAAATAAAATGAAAAATAAAATAAAATAAAATCAAAATAAAATAAAATAATAAAATAAAATAAAATAAAATATGAGAGGGAGATGTACTGTGATGGTACCATGGTGCTTCAATGATATCAGATGGCAATGCCATGATACATGGTACATTTACATAGCACATTCAAAAAAAACAAACAAAAAAACATGGTATTAGCATAAAAGCTGTATAAGAACATGACATTTTCATCATAACCTTGTTCAAAGGCCAAAGTAATACCTTTTTGTTCATGTAAAAGATACAGAACATGAACTACTGAGGGAAAAAAATAGCTGAGGCAGGAAAAATAAAAAAAAAAAGGGGAAAGACAACACACACACACACACACACACACAGAGAGAGAGAGAGAGCCCTAAGGCAGAGCCATAAAGTAACAGACAGTTTGATATATTCTCTTCGGCATCTATGGTAATGTATGCTAACGTGACTTGCATGATTGGCTGCTGTGGTAAAATATCCAGGTCTGAAGTGATTTACACCCTTCAGTCTTACATAACACCTTACAACCGCAGAGAAGAGAGTACAAGCCGCTTTACAAAGAGATGAAAAATGGATTCTGCCTGGGTATAGTAGATATCTCCATTTATCCACACATAAGCCTGCTACAAACTAACAAACCGTAATGGCTCAATCTGCAGACAGATGAAAACACTGAAAAAGGGATGAAAGTTGAAAACTAGAGCTGTTAGAGCCGAAATGGCTAACTATATGAAATGATGTGAACACAGTCAGGACTGAAAAGGAAAACTGGATTAAAGACGGCACCTACGACAGATGACTGTAGGCTGAAATTACACTTTTAACCATTATAATGCTCTGATGGGTAAAAAAAAAAAAAAAAAAAGAGCCATTTCTACTGCCTGAACTGAACAGAAAATAGGACCTGAACATATCAGAAAGTATTTGAAAGGAAGATGAAAGGCTGTTTCAGAAAAGTTTACATCTTCGGATGAAACCGACAGTCTGGCTCTGAGTGACATAGCAGTATCTGGGTTCTAGAAGATTCAGTGTGGCATTATAAACGCTATTAAATATTCATACCTGTAATATCAATCATACTAACTGACAGCACTCTGGAAGGAAGAGCTGGCCAACAAATCATTCGTAATGGAATTTTTAAACCTATTAAAAGACAACGGTAAAAGCGTTTACTTTTATCTTTATCTAATAAACTTTAACATTGTACACATTGGTATGAAACAAGTGTGACAATCACTTTCTGACATTTTGAATATTTAATGTTAGGCTATATCTAATCAATTTCAATGTCATGACCACATAAGTCCTTTAAAGCTGGTAAACCCAGTCAATTTCACATGATACGGACATCAGAAAGGTGAACTTTAGTCATGGGATCAACGTCGGTTCAGTGATCTAGAAATGTATTCTAACTGCAAAAATGACCATTTTAGACATGTAATAGCTCAAATAAAAATTGATTTAAGTGCCAATTGAAATTAAAAGGATCATTAATTGAAAAACCAGTGTCATTTTAATATATATACTGTATGGTGTTGTTGTATTTCCAAATAAAATTTACCCCCCCCCCCAAAAAAAATAAATAAATAAATAAATAAAATTAAAAAAAATAAATAAAAATAAAATAAAGTCAAAAAACAAAGAAGTCATGAATATTTGGTCTATTTTCCTGGACTTTGGCCAAACAAAGCAAAATAAAAAAATATATATAATAATTAATTAAAAATTAAATTAAATTAAATTAAATTAACCAAGAAGTAATAAATATTTGGCCTATTTTCCTGGACTTTGGCCAAACATTGTAAAATAAAACAAAATAAAACGAAATGAAATGAAATGCAATGCAATTAAATGAAATAAAATAAAAGCCAAAAAACAAAGTTGTCATGAATATTTGGTGTATTTTCCTGAACTATGGCCAAACAATGCAAAATTTAAAAAATAATAATTAATTAAAAATGAGTTAAATTAAATTAACCAAGAAGTAATAAATATCTGGTCAATTTCCTGGACTGTTAATTTTACAGTAAATGTGTATATCACCAGCATATAGACAACCTTAATTCTAACAGACATTAACTACACACAACAAAACACACATTTTGATTCTACATTTTAGTCAGAATTTATGGTTTGTAAATCATAACTACTTTGTGCAGAAACACTTGTAAACAGCTTTAAGCATCTGTACCTTTCAACCTAAAACTTTAAAGCAGCATGAGCTCACCAAACATCAGTGTCACACTTCCATTATTTAATTTCCACAATGAGAATCTCATCACAACAGCCTCATGAATGGGCATGTGTGCGATTCTTCCAGAAAACGATCAAATCTGAGCAGGTGTTGAACACACATGAGCCTGATCTGTCACAGATTGCATCACGCTCACCCGTGAGAATTCACAAACACACTGAACACAGCTGTTAAGCCTGCAGGTGACACTCGGGGCGAGAGACCTCGCACACCCATATAGGTGGAAAATCACAGCATCTGAACCTCAGGTATGGTAATCCCACTTCGTTGTAGTGTTGTCACGGTACCAAAATTTCAGTATTCGGTACCGATACCAGTGAAAATCCAAGGTTCTCGGTACCAATTTCGGTGCCATTACAAAAATCAATGCCATTCTTTATACTTATTTAAAACTGTGTTTCAAGTTTTTCCGCAAGTAATAAAAGTATGAAAAACAGTAAACAAGTTTCACCCAAATTTAATTTGTCTTTAATGAAATTTAAACATTTAATTTTTTGGTAAATAAAGGGGATTTACTATTAAAAATAAAACATGGAAGAAATATTGTGTTATTATTTCTTTAAAAAGAAAACAAAACTAATTTTTTTAAACAGTAGTAGTAGTAGTATCACACATTCTACTAAATAATAGTCTGGCACAATGTCTAAGTTAAACCGAACTTTTATTTTGACGGGTTGCCGTGAATACCTTTAAATTGACGCTGGTTTTACTCAAATGAAACGATAAAATGCACGTGAAGTGACTCTCAGAGCAGTTCTGTAGATGTTGTTTATGTATTTATGTCCTCATTGAGACGGCAGATGCTGAAATCACCACGAGCGTCGCGTGTATGTAGTAAACAAAACCGCGTTTCTCTGCCATTCATTCATTCACACAGAGACTCGCAGAACATGTGGGATTCATATTTGAATCGACTTTTGCGGTTTAATATTTACAGATACTAGTCCATATCGCGATTTGATTTAAGTGAATAATTAATCCAAACTTTGACAAATTCCATGACATTCTGTGTTAAACTGTAAATTCTGTTTTTATAACCGGAGTCCGCGATTCCGTCCGCGTTTTCTGCATCGCGGAAATCATAGGGCCGTACGCGTCAAGAACCAGGTTGATCGGGTACTCGGTACCACCGGTACTTAAAAAAACCTGGTACCGTGACGTTTTCATTTTTTTAGTACCGACTTGGTACCGAAGTACCGGGTCTTTTGACAACACTACTTCACTGTATGCAAAAAACGGATAATTGCATGTGAAAGAATGTTATTTATAGTCGCTATGTGTGTATATCTTAGTCCTAGTGTCTGTAAACAGCCATGACTGTGTTTGTGTACACGCGTGTGTGTGTGTGTGTACGTGACAGAGACACCCAGCGGGTAACTGATGCAGCAGCTCGAAGTGGCAGGTTCGACGACACCCCCTGCGCCACCCTCCTCCTTCCAGGAGCATACACACACACACACACACACACACACACACACACACACTAACAAGCCAACATAATTACATGCCTGACTCCTAAAGATAGGGGAGAGCGGGATGCGACTGATTGCTGTGAAAGAAGGAGGGGAGAACAAGAAATGGAGAAATGAAAACACCTGGCCAGCGAAGCTCGAGCAATCAAGAGGCACCAATCAGAGTCGCACACAAACGCCCCTTCGGCCTTCAAATCTCCCTTATTGTATACTCATTCTGATGCTTCATTAAATAATGTTATTATATATGACACTTGCATGTTCACACAGCTTAGTGTATCATTATATATTATGCATACTATGCATGGATTCTCATTAAACTCATCAGGATCTTGTCCAGGTCATATTACTCCCCCAAAACCAGAAGAAATAAATGAGAAATTCTATTTTGTATTAGGATTTGTTTTTTTGTTTTTTGCTCATTCTGTGATATGATTTTTATAAAAAATTAAGAAACTTTTGCTCAGAATTCTCCTTAATATAATGCAATAAAACCAGGATCTTATTTTATATATATATATATATATATATATATATATATACACATACATTCACACACGTGCACGTGTATATATATATATATATATATATATATATATTTATTTTTTCCATTTTGTGACAATTTTTGTCAATTAAGAAAATTTTGCCCCAAAATTCTTCTTACTATAATGCATTAAAATCAGGATATTGTCCATGTCATATTACTCCCCAAAATCAGAAGAAATAAATGAGAAATTATATTTTGTACTAGGAAAAAATGCATTTATTTTTTTATTTATTTATATTTATTTATTTTTATTTTTTTGCACCAAAATTCTCTTTACTATAATGTGTTAAAATCAGGATCTTGTCCATGTCATATTACTCCCCAAAATCAGAAGAAATAAATGAGAAATTATATTTTGTACTAGGAAAAAATACATTTATTTTTTTTATTTTTTTTGCCACAAAATTTTCTTTACTATAATGTGTTAAAATCAGGATCTTGTCCAGGTCATATTACTCCCCAAAAGTATTATTATTATAAAATGTAATTATTAGTATTACATTTTTTCTCTTTATTTCATTCTTGCTTTTCTTTTTTTTCATTTTGCATTTTGTAAAATTATTTTTTATGACTATTAAGAACATATGCCTCTAAATTCTAAAGTAATACATTAAAATGTCATTATAATTACAACATTAAACATTAAGGGGAAAAAATATAAATAAATAAATAAATAAAAAATGCACGGAATTGTATTGGTGGTAATGATAATTTGGGGAAAATGCACTTATTTGTTGAGGAAAATAATGCAATAATGCAAAAAAAAAAAAGGGTCCAAAATAAGATTCTTATTTCTTCACTGTTTGAGCTACATGAATGCTTTATGTATTTGCAAAGAGTAAAGCAACACCAAGGTCATATAGGTTTGATTCCCAGGGAATGTATGAACTGATTAAATGTATAACTTGAATGCAATGCACGCTGCTTCGGATAAAAGCAGAAATGTGAATATAATACAGCTTATTTTTGTCTTTTGATAGTGGGGTGAAATATGACCTGGGCATGTTTTCATGAAATCGTTAATTATGAAAATGAAAATATCCATGTATCTGCAAATGAATGTTGCCCAATACATACACCTGAGGCACCCCGCAGCACACATCAAACCATTTTCCATTCGGAGAACCACTAACATAAATAATCCACTTCATAAATGAAACATGATTCATCTGCTGGCTCTGTTTCATGTTAAATGTTTAAACTGCGCTGCGATTTAAGATGAGCACTGCAACTTATGATGAGTTTTGACTATATTTTTATGCAATTTACCATAAGTAAAGCCAATATGAACATATATAAAATAAGTCCCATATTCTTGAGTTACACTTCCGACAAGAGTTTCCTCATATGCAAATATGCAGATAGCAAAAAGCTGTAACAACACACTTAAAAAAGAAAACCATTTCAGAAAGGAAAACATTTCTGGAGTATGTTTAAAATCTGATTTGTCACACCATTTGGATGGTGAAACCGCATTTAAATAAGCCTATTAGGTAGCAGCTATATACACTAGTCACAAAATTACACTCAAGGGCTTTCAATAAATCAAAATGCCTTTTTATACCTTTAAAATGCATGGAGTGGTACTAAGTGCATGTTACGTATATTTTTGAATGAAATGCAATCACTGCAGTCTCTTATAGCTAAACGATGCCATTCTGAACCAGCAATATAAAGAAATTTGAAAAATGGTGGTTAGTGATTCATACTGTATTCACAACCGCAGTGGAAGTAAACAGTGTGCCTGTTTATTAAAGATAAATTTCTTACCTGGAAATCAGTCATCAACAGAGTCATGTCAACATGGAAGCACAGAAAAAGAAAAAAGAGCATTAGTCAAAATATGGCATCCATTTTCTTTAAACACTTTTTTATTTGTCGAACTTCTAAAGAGCAACAATAATAGACAGCAAATGAAACAACTAAATTGAAAAATAAAATAAAATAAAATAAATGTATTGGATATTTGAATTTTATTTGTATTTATTTTATTTCATTTATTTATTTTTTATTCATTTTATTTTTCCTTGCAATTTAGTTATCTCATTTGCTGTCTATTACCGTTGGTTTTTAGAAGTTTGACAAATTAAAATGTTGTATATATAATACACAAATATCTAATACCGTTTTTTATTTGTCAAACATCTAAAGACCAATGATAATAGACAGCAAATAAGATAACTAAATTGCAAGGATAAAATAAAATAATAGAATAAAATACACTATAAATCCAGCTATCTATAGAAATATATAGATCTATAGAGTTATATAGTGTGTGTGTGTGTGTGTGTGTGTATATATATAAAGATACATATATAAAACACAAGGAACATCATCTTCTGTTGTCCAAACAACTGAGCAATCGAACACATAGAAAGAGACAACTGTGTGTCTGAACACATTGTGCTTCAATTAGCTGAAAGCACAACACTGACATTCAGTAACATGCGATGCTGCAAATACAACAAAGCCAACCAGCTTTGAGTTCTGCTCTGGACAGATCATATTAATGTAGATTTTCATATATTATGGAGTGGTAAATTGATGATAATTGCCCAGCCAATTTTCTCGATATCTTACACCTCAATGCACCTTCACAGCAGGCTGTGTGTCAGGATCAACCTCTGATGTCCACCTCTGACGTGGTTTATTCCAGTTTCATCCACATTTTTCACCAGAAAACAACCTTTCTAGCCTCAGACTTTATCCTTCAGAGTTAATCATACCATAAAAAACATCTGTCAAAACAGATTGTCGAAACAAGTCTCTGTAACAAAACAGACACTGGAAAACATTAATAAGTAGCTCAGTGCTCTGAAATAAAGGTCACTGAGCTAAACACTACAATACTAACAAAGAATGGAAAAAGACATCTGGCTGAAAATATGTGGACCATAAATGACTTTAATACAAATATAGAAAATTACAGATTTTACACCCAAACCTGCCTCATTTAAATATAGTTTAAGTCAAATCAGCATATTAGAATGATTTCTGAATGTGACACTGAAGACTGGAGAAATTATGCTGAAAATTCAGCTTTGCATCACAGAAATAAATTACATTTTAAAACATTCACATAGAAAACAGTTATTTTAAATTGTAATAATACTTCACAATATTACTGGTTTTATTGTATTTTTGAGCAAATAAATGCAGCCTTGGTGAAACGTTTTTTTTTTTTTAAATTAATTTACTATTAATTTATTTATTTTTTATTAATGTATTATTTATTCATTATTTTTATTATTTATTTAAATTAATTATTTGGAATAATTAAGCTGCATTTTTTTTTTTTTAGGTTTTTGAAAGATGTTCCATTCTTACATCTATATATAGAATAGAATACATATTATAATATATATTATGGTATGATTATCATAAATGTTATAATTTACTGTAGTATTATAAATGTCACTACTAATTTATACACATATATATATATATATATATATATATATATATATATATATTATATATACACACACACAGAGAGAGAGAGAGAGAGAGAATTATAATACTACAGGAAATTATAAAATTTATGACAGCTAATGACAGTGATATTTTTTAAATAAGGCATTTTATTATTATTATTATTAAAAAACATTTTATATAAACATTTTATACCATTTTATAAAGACATTTTATACAGTTTTATATTTTCCAGATAATAATTTCTTTGACTTTAGTTCAGTGAGAATATAAAGCAAATGATTTAATTTTGGGAAAAAAAACAAGTTATAATGCCATGCTGCCATATTTTTGTCACATAAACACATAAAAATATATATTTTATTTCTTGCATTACTGTGGTGATATGAAATCTCAGTAAGCTCAAGGGGGCGATAGAGTTCAAACATGGTATAAACCAGATGTGTTTGGGTATTCAGGTAGTTAGCCAATAAACACGTTCATAACATCTGGCGTCCTCAGGAAAATGTGTTTCAAACATCATGACCTCAAAGAAAACTGACTAACTAGACTCGCCTCGTCTGCTTTCATGACAGGATATGATAAACAGCTCATTACGGAGAGACAGAAATACTTCTCACAGTGTACGAACCGCAGCCTTTTGATGGAGCGGCTCACGTGCCTCGCAGCGCATTTACACAAGAAACGCAACACGTACGAGGTCACGAAACGCACAAACGCTCCCACACAGCGGTCTTCAGTGAAGGATGAGGGGTCACGCTTTGAGAAAAGCACTATTCTGATCTTCCTCATTCTCTCCAACTCAAGTTTATC
This sequence comes from Tor tambroides, assembly GCA_021397915.2. NCBI lineage: Eukaryota > Metazoa > Chordata > Actinopteri > Cypriniformes > Cyprinidae > Tor > Tor tambroides. The sequence continues at coordinate 4,967 of JAFVLL020012913.1, read as the reverse complement.
CCATCAGTGGTTTTTCTGCGTTACGTAACGCCACCTCTTCCGCCCACCTCTCCGCTGCAGCTCTCAATGGAAGGCACACCAACACAGAGCCACGAGCGGGATTCACATTATAACGTGCTGGAATTTATGGAAACATCCATCCACATGGCACACCACACGCACTTCCCTTCTCTCTCTCTGAGGCGTCCTTCCTCTTCCTCTGTCTATCCTTCATCTTTTCAATCAGATCTCTGACCTTTCAGCTGAGGTGTTGCACAATAAAACATGATGCATCAAAAAAGAATTATTGCAGTGCAGGAACTAACAGATACGCATCCGCAACGGTCCACAACCGGATGACCGGTGCAAAACACGGACACATCCAAATAAGATGCTTTATTTTGAAAAGAAACACTTTTAACCTTTTGTACCAGCATTTGACACTACATTTATATTGTTAGTAAAGGTTACTTGCAACAAAAACAGCCAAATATGTTTTCACTTTTTTGACATTTTTTACTATCTCTCTGACCTTTAGAGTTAAAGGTGCTGTTTAGCGCACCTTTATGATTTCTATGTAAAAGACCTTTTTGGCAACCTCCAAATACCAGCATAGTGGAGAAAGATAAAATTGCTGATATGTTTACTTTTTACAATAATAATAATAATAATAATAATACCAAAATATTATTTTATATTATAAATGAATGTTATTTTATATAATTTAGACATTATATTAATTATATATTAATATTCATATATTTTATTGTATATTACAATTATATGAATATATAATATTAATATAATTTCTATGATACATACATATATATATATATATATATATATATATATATATATATATATATATATATATATTTTTTTTTTTTTTTTTTTTTTTTAAATCCTTAGACAAGTTTTATTATCATTAAGATTTTTTTAGTATTAATTTTCATATTTTTCATATATTTTTCACATCAAAGAAAATATAGAATATTTTAGAACCTATTGTCATTATTTTCATAACAATTAAGCATATTTGTCTAAATATATTATATTATATATATTAATATATATTCCTAGATAAATCTAATTTTACATTAAAGTAATATAATGAGACTTGTGCATTAAGAAAAAAATGTAAAAATTTAAAAAGCACATTTTCTTAAATTTTTAATGTATCATAGAACAAAAATGACATATCATTTATTAAAATCAGCATAAAAACAATACAACAAATAGTACCATGATCTTCAACTTTAAATCAATTTTGTTTACATTAAAGTAATAAAATGAGATTTGTGCATTACATTAATGAAAAAGTGAACAAAAATGTGAAAATTTCATACAGTCCTAAAAACTGGCTTTATTTATCTTAAGCGAAATATAAAAAAAAAAAAATAACAAAAATAAAAAATTACATTTATATATATAATAGTCCTAAAAATGGCTTTATTTACCTTAAGCAAAATATTTAATGTATTTTTTTTTCACATCATAGAAAAAGAATATTTTTCAGAATCTACTGACATTATTTTCATGACAATTAAGCACATTTTCCTAAAGTCCAATTATTTTTTACTGTATTAAATGATTCAAATAGAGAATAAATAATCTCTTTTTCTTACATTAAACTAATGGAAGGAGATTTGTTTTTTACATTTACGTAAATAAAAACTTTAAAAAAATAAAATAAAATAATTGGTCCTAGAAAACTGGCTTTATTTTCTTTAGCAAAATATAATCAATTATTCCTATGACTTAGACATATTCTTGACAGGTTTTGTGAGGATTCATATATTCAATATAATATTTTTATATTATGACACATTATAAAAATATTTTTTCCCCTATAATTGGTGACGTATCACAGGAAAAGCTCTCTTGAGGTCAATCTGACCCTCTGTTGCTGTGAAACACACTCTCTCTCCCACACGAGCTCTCCGGAGGAGTGTCTGAAGAGACAACGCCAACGTTAGCGCCGTCGATTCTTCTCGTTTCCACCCGCCCGCATCCACCCACGCTCCCACTAACACACACGCTCGCTCTCACTCTATTGTGCCAGCACCCCCATTCACTATAGATGGGCCCATTTCCACATCACAGCATTGTGAGAAGTCCGTGCTCTGCGGGACAAGCTATAGATATCACTGCTTCACCCTGACACCTAAATGAGGGCTCTGGGTCTTCAGCTATACAGGATAAGTGTGATCCCAACACTGTTATGGAACATTTTCTGGTGGGCAAAAATAGCCCGACTTCAGATATTCCACTCATTTGATGGTAACATTAAAAGACTCAAAGGAATCCTGGAGGCTGGTAAAACAATAATTGTTTTGGTTTTTATGCCTCATGAGCAAATGTAAATTAAAGCCACAAACATGAAATGGAAGAAATGTTAATGCATTAAGTAATAGAATATGAAATCTTAAAATGTGGCCATTTTATATAACCTCTATTAAAGCAAACATCTGGAGCTCTTATGAATGCATCAAATCTGCAGTCTTACGCTGAACTCTGCCATTCAGCTGCATTTTAAATCAACCACATTAAAAATGTTGTGATACAAGAATATTTCATTCGTCTTCTTGCACAACATAAAATAAAAAGACTATGCTGAATAAAAATAATAGTAATAATAAATAATAATACACAACATAATATAAAAAGACTATGCTGAATAAAACAAATAAAAATAATTAAAGAATAAACGGAACAAAATAATTTAAATCCTTTTAAAAAATGGAAATCTGTAGTTGATATCAATTACATTTTAACATTTTCTGAAAAAAAAAATGTGGCTGGTGATTGTTTATACACAATAAAATAAAATATTATGCTAAAAATAAAATAAAATAAAATAAAATAAAATACTGCAAATCTGTATTTGATATCAATTGCATTTTTACATTTTCTGAAAAAAATGTGGGTGGTGGTTGTTTATACACAATAAAATAAAAGATTATGCTAAAAATAAAATAATATGCTAAGAATAAAATAAAATAAAATAAAATAAAATAAAAAAATAAAATACTGCAAATCTGTAGTTGATATTTTTCTGAAAGAAAACGTGGCTGGTGATTGTTTATACACAATAAAATAAAAGATTATGCTAAAAATAAAATAAAATAAAATAAAATACTGCAAATCTGTAGTTGACATCAACTGCATTTTAACATTTTCTGAAAAAAAAGTGGGTGGTGGTTGTTTATACACAATAAAATTAAAGATTATGCTAAAATAAAATAAAATAAAATACTGCAAATCTGTATTTGATATCAATTGCATTGTTACATTTTCTGAAAAAAATGTGGGTGGTGGTTGTTTATACAATAAAACAAAAGATTATGCTAAAATAAAATAAAATAAAATAAAATACTGCAAATCTGTAGTTTATAACAACTGCATTTTTACATTTTCTGAAAAAAATGTGAGTGGTGGTTGCTTATACATAATAAAATAAAAGATTATGCTAAAAAATTAAATTAAATTAAAATTAAATTCTGCAAATCTGTAGTTGATATCAATTACATGTTTACATTTTCTGAAAAAAAATGTGGGTGGTGGTTGTTTATGCACAATAAAATAAATGATTATGCTAAAACTAAACTAAAATAAAATAAAATGCATTGCTATGGTTGCTTACTGGTTAAAAAGTCAAAAAGGGCCCACATTCAAGTTTCAGTCTGGATTTCACTAGTTTTATCATCAGCCAGGTGAAAATAGTAAGTGACACATTAAAAAAGTAATAACACACCTTTCTCAACAAGCCACAAGATTTCGAAGTTTAATACAGTGGGTTAAATGTCTGTTCAAATCATTATTAGCAATCATCAGTCATTAACTGGAGCTTTAGAGGTGAAGGCAATGCCCTCCATGTTCACATTCTTCATTTTCTAACAGGTAAGCACTTTCGGGTTGATTTTTTTTTTTTTATACAGTGAGCGGATGAGGAAAGGAAGTGCATAATGCATTTGTAAAAGCTCAAGGCTGGCGTTGCTGAATGTAGCATTTCTCCTGCCAGCTTCCCGCATCGCTGAAGCAGCGTCCATTCATTCCAACTGCTACTAGTGAAAAACATCACTGCAGACGCAGGAAGACTCATCAGAGAGAGAGAAAGAGAGACGCAGAATGCTGACACAAGGAAGCTGCATTTTATTTTCTCTTCTGTTTTGTCAAAGATGACAGTCAGATATTCTGGTCTGCACATTTGGGAATACGAATCACACTAGTGATATTAGCTTTGAATGAATTCGATTGACTGACTGCGGGTCGTCTTTGTCTTTTGGCAAAGATACTTGATGATGGTTCTTGATTTTATGTCACCGTTTCATTGGTCACAGTTTATAGAGCCCATAAAATCATAATTGGAGATTTGTGGCTTTAGCTTCATGTACTTTGAGGTACGTGAGACCATCCAATCTTCCACTACTAAGTCAACAATCCGTAGTGCCCTACAAAGAGTCCAAACCAGCGAGCCTCTGGATATTTAACAGAACACTTGACCCACTGAGATACTCTTGACTCTTTACAATCTGCCTTTCCATGGAAAATTGTCTGTGTTGTTAGCTTAAGGCGAGCGCTTTCTTTTTTTCAGCACCGCACTGAACTCTTTTAATGTATTCTTTTACATTCACAGATTAACATCTTTAATTAAGCACCGATTAATGGAGTATATTTCACCGCCTAGTATAAGAGACATTTATACAATATCTAGTGATTATAAAGTCCATTATGATGTCATAATAAAGGCAACTTCAATAGCTGCCAAAAAATACAGTCCCTCCAACAGAATTTATCATCAGACTCAAATATTCTGTGCAACCAGATTATAATTTCTGAAGCGTGTTTTGGGTGCTAAAAGTATTGCTAGATGATTGCTACTGGGTAAAAACAAAACAAAAAACAAAAAGAATAAATAAATGAATAAATAAACGCAAACCAAAAATAAAATGAAAACCAAATAAAAAATAAAAAAAATTATGTATATA
>JAFVLL020012912.1:0-32645 GCA_021397915.2 Tor tambroides | reverse complement strand
TCTACTAACGAGCTGATGAGTTGAATCAGGTGTGTCTGATAAGGGAGACATACAAAATGTGCAGGGCAGGGGTGCTTGTAGGACAGGTTTGAAAACCACTATCCTGAAGAGTTTAGCTACAACCCTAATCAAACACACCTGAAGCGGCCAATCAAGGTCCTCAAGACTGCTTGAAAATTGCAGGCAGGTGTGCTGAAGCCGATTGGAAATAAACTTTCCAGGAGAGTGGGTCCCCAGGAGCAGGGTTGAAGACCTCTGCTCTAGATCCTTCAGAAATCATTCTAATATGCTGGTTTGGTGCTCAAGAAACATGTATTATTATTATTATTATTATTATTAAAGTTAAATATAGCTGTGTTGCTTAATATTGTTGTGGAAACTGTGAAACATTTCAGGATTATTTGATGAATATAAAATTTATACAAGAACAGCATTTATGTGAAATTTGTATTTCTTTTGTAACATTATGAATGTCTTTGTCACTTTTGGTCAATTGAATGTGCCCTTGCTGAATAACAATTAATTTCTTTTAATAAAAATCTGACTGACCCCAAACTTTTGAACAGTAGTGTATTAAGAAACTGTATTTCATGTTGACTTTAATAAAAAGTCAAGAGAGTAGCCAAAACCAATAGAAATCAAAAAGTGTGTTTTACCAAGTAATCATCTGGCTTGATCCCGAACAGCTCCCGGAAGTAGCGGAAAGCCAGTGGTGCATACGTCTTGAAACGGAAGTCTGGATAATGGTGTGCTGGAGTCAGGTTGCTTCCCTCACTGCAAAAGTGAAAGTATTTGCTTAAGGTATCACAAAAAACAAAGCATATAAATTACTCAACTGTGTTGTATTAATGATCGTCACATTCCCCAATGCAAGAGGCTTCTGGGTAGAATCTGGGGTCTGTCTGTAAACATAATCTTGGGAGAAGACCAGAAATTGTGAGAAACTGTTACCTAACCTAAATGCTGCTTTATGCCCAAGGAACAGAGACACATTTGATCTTTCTGAGCCCCATTGAGTGCGTCCTTGTTGCAATGTGACCCAGCAGCAGTAAACACCACAGGTAATCTTTTCCAGAGACACACAACAGTAACTAATGCCTGAGGACAAGGAGGTCCTAGTCTCTCTATTAATGGTTACACAAACTAAAGACCAGGGTCAGTCACATCAGTTACACATGATGAAATGTAAGCAAGCCCTGGGAAAAAAAATCCTGTAAACCATTTTTCGCCTTTTGCCATTATGAGGCAGGCCATTAGTATTTGGATTAACCCCGTTTGAATAATTCCTAAAAATGTGACTTGAACGGGCCAGATGATGTCATAATCACTCAAAATACTGCTTTGAAACGATAAACAACAAGGGCCTGTGATCCCTCACAAGTGGGTTAGTGAGTTGCTGTTTTTTTCAGGGCACTCGAATGAGTTCTGAGCATTAGCTGAGAACCCCATTGTGTAACCCAATCCAAAATTTACAACTGACCTCTGAATTGGAGCTTTTCTCTATGAACCAAAACAATAGCAGACTGATGAGGGGCAGACGACTGACCTAACTGCAAATCTGTCTCATAGACGTATGCGTAATTTTTTTGCCCTTGTTTTTGGTAATGCAGTCTATGTAGCTTACACCTTAGAGCATAATTCCAGCAACACCAAGGTCATGGGTTCGATTCCCGGGGAAAGCAAGAACTAATAAAATGTGTAGCTTGAATGCAATGTAAGTGGCTTTGGATAAAAGCATTCTGCCAAATGCATGAATGTAAATATTTTCAGAATAGCATAGCAGTATATTTCTATTATTTCAGTAGTATAGGATGTGCCTGATTAGCTTATTTAGAAAAGCATGAATAACAAAAGCTGAGTAATAATAAAAAATATTATTATTAGACATCACATGTAACAAACTACAGTCTGATGCTATGTCAGAGTCAAGAATATCAAAGACTGACAAAAATGCCTGTGGTGCCCTATTTTGTTATTATGCATGAGCCTAATAGCCTAATAAAATTGTTATGGTTTTTTAGAAAATTGCTGACATAATGTGAATCATGCACTTGTCATTTAATTTTATTCAATTGTCATTCCAAGTGCAACTAAAGCATGCAAGAATACATGCTAGCCTACATCTGTTATGCATAATATTTAGTATAGTAAATTTACACTACAATTTAATAGCTTGGGGTCATTAATACTTTTACTCAGCATGGATGCATTAAATTTCTCAAAAGTGACAGTAAAGACATTTAAAATTTTACATGTTCTTTTGAACTTTCTATTAATAAAAAATCCTAAAAAATGTATTATAGTTTCCAGAAGAATATAAAGCAGCACAACTTTTTTCATCACTGATAATAATAATAATAATAAATGTTTCTTGAGCAGCAAATCAGCACATTTGAATTATTTCTGAAAGATCATGTGACACTGAAGGCTGGAGTAATGATGCTGAAAATTCAGCGTTGCATCACAGTAATAAGTTACATTTTAAAATAGAAAACGGCTATTTTCAACTGTAATAATATTTCACAGTTGTACAGTTTTACTGTAATTGTGATCAAATAAAAGCAGCTTTGGTGAGCATTTTCAAAAACATAAAATCTCACCAACCCCAAACTTTTAAACAGTATTGTATGAACTGGGTATGAAGTATGTGCTTCAAGGAGATTATTAATTTACCTCTTTGATAGTTTAACCAACTTACTGTAAGTCATGCCCACTTTCACATCAAGCCAAATGCAAATACAAATACAAATAATTTGTCATACCCAATATAAATACAAATAATGGCTTTGCTGCACATCCCTAGTATGCAGTGCTTACAGTATGCAAAATTTCCTTCAAACTCTGCATAATGCTTCATTTTTTTTGAAACAGCAAGCATCAAAAAGTATACACAGCAACTAGCATACTAGCAATCCATCTCCAACAGAGCCACAGACTGTCAAATTGGTCCAAACTGAGGGCGAGCACATGCAACTGGAGTGTAATCCCTAGTGAGAGAATCAAACTCTATAAATAAGGAAGTCAGGCTAGTGGATCAGTGTCGTCCCTTTGAATCTTGTTTAAACTCTCTGCTCACTCTAAAGAGCCTTTTGGGAATCATTTGTGCGAGAATCAACTGTGCAGGATGTAGCATGAGCTCAAGTTTCTAGTTCTCATGATACACAATCTTTTGTGTGCGATTAATCACTGCAAGATGCCCTGATGTTAAGATTTCCTTGTTTGAGAAGAAACGAAGAGCAGATGACCCAAACTAAATGCAATGGGTGAGAAACTGTGAAAAAATTTCCTCATTCCAGACCACTTTGACAATAACATGCATGTGTGCATCACTGTCCTCTGTTCATACCTGGGTAAAAACACACTCTCCACCACATAGAAGTCCTGCATGAGCACATCTCGGTCAGGTTTTGAGGTCAGATTCCCCACGGTGTAACCAATGCCAAGCTGGATAGCTCCTTTTAGGGCAGATGAAGTAGTCTGTAACAATATCGGTAATACAAAGCAAAACAAATTAGTATACTTGAATAATTTCAAAACCTGCTCTTATGTGGGATTACTGAGGTCATTTTTTTAGACGTGCAACACTAAACTCGCCTCCTAAATCTCCTTTGGTTAAACAAATGACATTTGTGGGTCAAAACTCTTGAGCGAGGTTCACTGGAAATATTAGATCAGCCTTAGCATGAAAAGTAGGCTACAAGTGTGCAGTGTCTGCCAACACCGTAAAATCCTGGGATTTTGAAAGTTCATTGATAGGCCTCTGTTGATACCAGCATTTAGGAGGGTGGACATTATCAACATACTACACTCGTCACTGGAGAAACTGAAAATAAGGTGACTGGAAAAAAGTAGCTCATTCTTCACTGAACAGAGGTGTTGGCGGACAATTTGTTGATCTTTTTTTGTTTTATCAACATTCAGCGACACTCATGTAATAACTGCTGTACATAGTCATGGAATCAAAGGTCCTGCTTTATTGTCAAGTAAGCAAAGTTTTTTTAGTTTTGTTATTTATGTATGTCTATGCATGTACTTTGTTTACACTTTTACTATTATTTTATGAAATTTGGTAGATTTAGTTTATTTCCTGATCTATAATATATCTAGCATATATATATATATATATATGTATATGTATATGTATGTATATGTATGTATATGTATATGTGTGTATATGTATATGTGTGTATATGTATATGTGTGTATATATGTGTATATATATATATATATATACACTGTATATATATACACATATTAATATATACATTTTTCAATTAAATTTTAGATTAATTAAATTGAAAGTCCTTGCATTTTTTAAATATTTAATTTAATGGCAATGGATTAGATCTACACTCTAAAAAAAAAAAGTTGAGCCAACTTAAAATTTTAAGGCAACCAGCTTCAGCAGATTTTTGAGTTCTCTCAACTAATTTTTGTAGGAGATTCTCAACTTTTTGTGGTATAAACTTAAAACAACAAGTTGAGAAAACTCAAAAATCTGCTGAAGCTGGTTGCCTTAAAATTTTAAGTTGGCTCAATTTTTTTTTTTTTTTTTTTTTTTTTTTTTACAGTGTAGTCGATATAAAATAGATACTGATATAAAATGTAACTGTGGTTAATATTTATATATAAATCAATGTTAAAAATGTATACACAAACCCAAAGCTAGTAAATGACACAAAAACTGCTTTTTAAATACAAAAAGGTCATATTTTATAATAATGCAATGGTAGATATAAAGAAAATATTAATGAAAAACAATTTACCTTTTTGTATGTTTTCTCTCTACTGTTATTGCTAGACCCGCTGACTCTATTCTCATTGGCTGATGACATCTGAACCAATAAAGAGTTAAAAGTTAGACAAGTCTAGTTCACAATACCATAAGCCGAGTATATGTAAATAACATCCTCAGGCTCTGTCAAGCTGTATACCATCAGATTTGCAAAGGAGCCTGTCACAGACCACAGGATTTCCTGCTAGAGTAATTGAGTGGCTTGTAAATGCAGAAAATGCGTGGCTCTGCTAATAAAATATGATGCAATTAGGGTTTACCTTGTTTTAACTGAGAACACAGGTGTTGGTCTGCTGTTCAGCGCTCCTGCATGGCTCAGTCATGTGGACTGGATGGAAAGCAGAGGTCAGATTCAGAATGGATGTTCTTCCTGTCAACCAGAGCATAGGAAGGGGTATGTCCTAGTTAGTGTGTGGCACTGGCTGAAAAACCAAACAGTTTAATGGCACACAACAAGATGTACAGGGTGAATCACGAAAATCTGTCAAGAACATGTTAAGGTCATATTTCAACCCAAAATCTGAAGAAAAACATTTTATTTTGACCAGTAAGATTTTTATACTGTTAATTTATATATATATATATATATATATATATATATATATATAATTTTAATTGATTGCTATTGTTATATCAATTTGTATTTTGTATGGGAAAAAAATACATTTTAAAATTTAAACTTTACAATATGTAAAAAAACATTATTTTGTTATTGTATTTTTGTCATTGTAGTAATATTTTATATTTTTACTGTTTTTGCTGTATTTTTGTTTAAGAGACTTCAAGAATATTTTGAAGTCTTACCGACGCCAGACTTTTGAACAGTAGTGTATTTTACCACACTTGACCTTTAATGAAAGATTGATTTCAGGTGTTCTCATTGAGACAATGCAGAATTGTTTTAAATTGATCTTGTGACCACCTAATTGCGTCGTAAAGTCAGCAGACAGAGTGCAGGGCCTCACAGTCTGTGTAAATGACAAATAATGGCCTTTCAGACTGTCTGCATAAACAAACTGCAAGCCCTTATTCAGAGTCAAGAGCAGCCTGTGACTCGAAAACGTTCGTGCCATTCACTCTGTGCCAGCACATTGATATCGGTGGGCCTGCAGAGGGGTAAAACACAGGGAAAGTGTGGATGTTTGCTCCTGATAACCAGCTGCTGTCTGAGGAGCGTCTAACACTTGCGTGTCAGTTCGCCCTAAGACTGCTATCCAGATCTATTACACAATCCACTGGGAGCAAAACAAGCCAGTGGCAACTTTCTTCTTGAGTCATTAACCACAATACTGTCATTAATTATACGTCAGCACTGAAGAACAATCAAAACAAAGGTTAGAAAATATTACACATAGAAAAGGGCACATCGTACGTCACAACATTTACTTATGGATCAGTGTTTAAATATACGCTTGATGATTAGCCAGGTACATCATGGAACATTAAGATCAAATAACGCAATATGACACAAGAGGCCACGCATTAGAGTGCCTTTACCATAGTTAAGGGGTGTAAAATGATTGCCTTAGGGATTTTATAAAATGCAAATGCAAAAGTCACCAATATTTAATAAAAAAAAAAGTTAAATAATTGCATTATAACAATCAAGTTACGATTGCTACGCAAACAATTTGGCACATTAATTTGTATATTTTTAATTACATAGATTCAAAACTATCTGATATATAATTAATATAAATAAAATAATACATTTTTACATATCGTGAGTCAACTGACATTCAAAAGTTAACTTTTATACTCATAAAGGCTTCATTTATTTGACCAAAAATACAGTAAAAACAGTAAAAATATTACATAATATTACTATTTAAAATAACTGGTTTCTATTTAAATATATTTTAAGATGTAATTCATTTCTGTGATGCAAAGCTGAATTTTTTAGCATCATTAATCCACTCTTCAGTGTCACATGATCCTTTAGAAATTATTCTAATATGCTGATTTGCTTACTAATACACATTTATTTGAAATAGAAATCGTTTATAACACTATAAATGTCTTTACTGTCACTTTTGATCAATTTAATGCATCCTTGCTAAATAAAAGTATTAATTTTAATATTCTTAAAAAGAATCCTGCTGACCTCAAACTTTGAACTGATGTGTGTCTTTATAAATATAGCCTATAAATAACTGCTATTATGATAAAGCCAAATCGTTATACAAGGAGTCAATATACAGTAAGATGATTTATGGATATAAGAGTCAATATTTAACTGAATAAATGAATAACCAAACATCAGGTTTAGTAAGCAAAGCAACTTATGCAAGTTACGGTAAAGTCTTCCTGAACTGGAGGCCCCGATCATCATATTCCCTTGTAATATAAACCTAAAGTATAACATACTGCATATGACGTTCTTCTATAATCCAGTTAAGAACAATAGTTGCATTGTAAGAAGCACAAACAAATTATGTTGCACTGACAGTGGAAAAGACATGGATCGTGAAGTGCTCTCAGAAGAGGCAAGTGCCCTTTAATGGTATTAAAGATATGTGAGCATGTGCCAGACATTAAGAGGACAGAGAACAGAAAAACACTTATGATTCTATCACCATAACACTTTAAAAATTGTCCTCACTCTCTCTATCTATCTCTTCTCTCTTCACTCCTTCTTCTCTTTGTGGCTGCTATGAGCCCAGGTTCAGTGCTTGTAAACAGTGGCCACCACAGGCAATGAGGGGCACAGGTACCCCTGATTATTCCGATTGATTTGGCTGGTACAATGAATAATCTCAATTAGTTTGGCATACTAAATGGGGAAGATCTTAGCATTTGTGAGGTCAGAATCTCAAAGCTTCTAGTGGCATCGACCGTTCGAATTTCAAAGTATATTTTAGCTTATAGGTTTTTAACTGAATGGCAAACATAGGAGCAGATTTGGAGAAATTTAGCATTTCATCACTTGCTCACCAATGGATGCTCTGCAGTGAACGGGTGCCGTCAGAATGAGAGTCCAAACAGCTGATAAAAACATCACAATAATTCACAAGTAATCCACACAACTCCAGTCCATCAATTAACATCTTGTGAAGTGAAAAGCTGCATGATTGTAAGAAACAAATCCACATTAAGGCGTTTTAACATCATAATGCTTCCTCTAGTGAGAAAGTCCATCCCCTGTTGTCCTCTCACATCAAAATCCACCAGCATTATTTGTTTAGAACTGTTTTGGATTTGTGCGTATTTCTCTCCTGATTCAGACAAGATGACTTTATCACTGGAGAAGCAATATTAAGGATTATGGACTTGTAGAAGCAACAGCGTGAAGTTATACATGTCTTGATGGATTTGTTCATTGCAAACATGCAGTTGTGTGGATTACTGTGATGTTTTATGTACTTATTGTGACGGCACCCATTCACTGCAGAGGATCCATTGGTGAGCAAGTGATATCTATTCCTTTGAAGTCTATAGTACTATATTATAGTAATTATTTTAGATCTGACACATTATATGTAAGCAATGTTACCCAAGAGAAAAATAATAATAGTTTAGTTTACTATAAGCATGTCTCATTACACAGAAAAAAAAAATCTACATTTGTACATTACTTCTAACAGTTTAGCCTAAATGCATGTTTATTCTCAATTTTCCCTCCCAAATGTTGTACAATGTGCAGTTATGCAAATTCTGATTTAATGTTATTTAAAAGTGAAAACCTAACTTTTAACTTTTTAAGAATTATTTATGAGTGAGAGGGTCAAAATTCCATGTCCGTTCATTTTAATTGAGGGCTTAAAGCTAGAGAACTGGATTAGGAGTGTATCAAACAAGGCACAGGCCTCACAGATGCACTCTTTGTTCTGACTGGAGGTTCTTTCTTGAGTTCACTAATTGGATACAGTGACAATCATTACATAACCGGCTTAGTGTACTGTGTGAATGTTTCTCGCTAAAAGCTATAATTGGATATAATGTTATTAAAGGCATTTTAGAGAAATTAGTTGAACTTGGACAATATGCACAACTTCACATGAGTACAATGAAACTGTAAATACTAATTATTGCTGTACAGATACAGTCAGTGAGGAGGCACAGCCCAACCGCTGGGTACTGTAAATCAAATCCTGGTTACCAGATGTAGAAAATGAAGAGAAATATCCAATAAAGATTTGGCTTTTTTTATAAAAAGTCCAGATTTTTGCCCTTAAAATAAGCAGTCAAGGTCTTCAGGATTACTAGAAACTTCCATGCAAGTGTGTTTGGGGCAGGTTGGAGCTAAACTGCAGGACATTGGCCCTCCGGAAGCAGGATTGAAAACTACTGCATTAAGGGGATCCTCTCAGTCATTTCCAGTCCTCTCAGCAAAATAAATAAATAAATATATAAAATAAAAATTATTTGGCGGTGTTGTGTAGCTTATCTTAAGACCTCTGAGGAGCAGCAGGGGAGTTTCAGAAGGAGGAAGTGCGAGATAAAGAAAGGGAGCAATGAGTAAACGGGAAGGGACGACATTCAGGCTACACTTCTATTTACTATTCCGGGCGAGTTCAGCTCAGCATGAGCACAGCAATGTGAGCCAGGTGATCAAGCAGACCAACTGCTGAAAGACTTGACTCGTAGCAAGGGCAGAGCGATTAAGCGTGGAAGTCAAACGAGAGAAACGAGAAGAAAAAAGAAAGGCAGAGAGGTGAAACAGCTTGAGAGAGAGGCCACAAACATAATTTCTGCAAGTATTAACGCAAGGGTCGCAGTACTCCAGGGGGCAGTAGAGCTACCTTCTCTGTGCTATCCAACCAAAGGTGGTACACTGTGTCCTAATTAGGTTTGGGAACAAAGAGCCATTTTATATTTTTTAACAACACTTCTGCCAATGCATATCATAGGAAAATACTCTGAAAGGTTTTCCAGCGATGGAATCATAAGTAAGTTGTTTCTAGTGAATCAAAAACAAACGGCGCAAACAGTATAGTCCGATTCGCCAACGAATGACTCTAATAAGCCGGCTCTTTTAAGTGAATCAAACACATGCAGCGTAGTCTGCTTCTAAAACAAATGACTCTTAATCGTTTTTTTTTTTTTAGTGAATCACACACATACAGCACATCCTGTGTAGTCCAATTCTTGAATGAATGATTCTTAAGAATTGATTCTTTTTAGCGAATCAAACACATACACAGAATCCTCTGTAGTCCAAATATCCAACTAATGACTCTTATGAATCATTTTTAGTGAATCAGAAACATACTGAGCATTTAAGAATGAGTTACTCAAGTGAACTGGTTCTTTTGTGGTGAATCAAGCACATACAGCGCATCCAGTGTACTTAAATTCCAAAAAAAATGATTCTTTTGATTCCATTCTTTTTGGTGAATTAAATACACACAATTATGCAAATAAAAAGCACCTCTTGCAGGAAAACGTATGTGTTATGTATTTATCTAACTATTTTTGTATGGCATGTATAGTAAGCCTATTTTTCTGACTAAAATATACAGTAAGAAAAAGATCAAATTCCTCTGCAGAATTACAAATATTTTAAAAATAATAATAAAAAATTCAATTCACTCTTCAGGTATAAAACAAAAACGTTTTGAAAGGCAATGAGCCATAACTGAAAGATATGAAAGGTAGATGTCTACCAGGCACATAATAAGCCTCTTTATGCACTTTTATCACACTGCTATCTGATAATGGTGTACCCAGGATGGAGTTGGACCCGCTGTTCCACTCTCACTCTGGTTGAGGTCCAGCCCTGTGATAAGAAAACCATTATGCACTTCCCTTTACTGTGCCTGTTAAGTCATTGCATGTTGCAGACAGGAAGTTGTGAAGTAGCCATGGAATTAAATGACCTCTGTAATACTTGAATCAGCACATACGGCCATAACTATTCCATGAAATCTTCAGGAGAAGTCAGCACACTACCTTTCAAAATTTTGGGGCCAGTATTTTATTTTTGGGAGATATATATATATATTTTGTAATGTTACAAAAATATCTATTTCAAATAAATGCTATTTTTCTGAACTGTCCATTAAGTGAAGAATCCTAAAAAATGAATCGTGGTTTACAAAAAAAAGAAAAAAAGAAAGAAAAAAAAATTACAATAAAAATGTTTCTTGAGCGCAAAATCAGCATATTAGAAGAATGCTTTCTGAAGGATCACGTGACACTGAAAACTGGAATAAACAGCGTCGCAACACAGGAATAAATTACATTTTAAATATATTAAATAAAAAAACAGTTATTTAAAATTATAATAATATTTGACAATATTACTGTTTTTACTGTTTTCTTAATCAAATAAATGCAGACTTGATGAGCATAAGAGACTTATTCTAAAAAATATTACCAACCCCAAACATTTAACTGAATAAGATAATTTCACAGTAATGAAATCAGATTTAATTATCAAAATAAAAGATGCACTTTGACCTTAATAAAATAATAATAATTGAAACTGATTACATTTATTGTTGTTTTGTATTGGTTAAAACAATTTGTCAAGATGTAGTTGAAAGGTCAACATGATGTAAATTCTCAGGAGGGATTTCAAGTAAATAATGTTGGTCATAGTCCAGCTGTTGATGTAGGTCAACATTAAACACTTCAGGTGCGCGTAATTTCCATTGCATATGACATATTATGACATATAATGGAAAACATTTCCAAGTTCTCTCAGGTTGTTGCGGGGACATTTGCTTATAGAAAGGCACATGGTATATGAGATGTTTGAACCTGATCATAAGACTCATAGCACGGTAACTAAAACAAAAGGCCCCGTGACTGAGCCCCGTCCATGCAGGGGACATATAATAAGGGGACAATAAGAGCCTTTCCAGGAGCCTGTTGTTGCCCGCTGGGGACACGTTGCCATTGGAGGCAATTGATGCTTTTTCTGAAAATCAAAAGAACAGGATATGCATGTCTAGATTCCATTGTTATTATGAAACCAGTGAGATCAACAACATCGCCTGCAGTTCCGTTCGTCTCTCTCCCACAGTGCAGTTAACACACACTGCTCTCTGACATTTAACACTAAATGTGAGAATGTTGGTCCAGTCCTACACATAAAGCGGCCAATCACTACAACAAGCTCATTGACAGGCATTCAAGGGCAGGGTGGGTCTGCCCTCCTACACTAGTCTGAGTAATCACTTTACACTTTTAACTGAGACATAGTGGTGCTTGCAAATGCAATTAGGGATTGCTCACACTTGACATGAGCGCATTGGTCAAACACGCACATCTAGTGTGTGTTTACATAGAAAAACTATGGAAAAGTAGTGGAATGGAAAAAAATGGTTCTGTGTGAACCAGCCATTAAATAAATCATTTTTGGAAAACTATTTTCTGAAACAAACTGACATTGATAGATTACAAATTTAATAGGTAAAAGAGTTAAACATAAAAAAAATTACATACTTCAATTCAAATTTTACATTTTCATCATAGCTCTCAAATCTCATCATTTGTTGTGTTCAATTCAAAAAATGGTGAAAAATTGAAAAGTTGTGCCAGATTTGAATCAGACATGTGACCATTTGTGACACTAAAGAGTTTGAACTACTCAGAATGCCTTAGCAACTTCATAGTAACCACACACAACATCTCAGCATAGAGTACAAAAATCGGGTTTTGGAAGTAAATACTCCATTCATTTTATCCATAGGGAAAATAATTTTAACTATAACTTATAGCCTAAACCTTTAAAGACAGGCCTGTTTTGAACTCTGAGGTTGTCAATGGTGTATTTTTTTGAAGCCATCTGTTTGCATTATTTCAACTTATCATGTTAGACAATGGAATTCATGATGAAAAACTACAATACCCATGATTCTGTACAGAAGATTGCACCAATCAGCGAGTCAAAGAGTATATATTAAAATACATGAAAAAATAAACAACTCTAAATAATGAAATGATAATTCATTTTCTATTTTCTATATATTTCTAGCCTATATATTTTCTTTATATTTCTGGTACCAACACTGTTGAAAAGTGGGGGCAGGCACTAATGCACTCTATTATGACTGCTTTTTAAATATACTGTACGGCTTTCAATGGATAGACAATTATCTGATGTAGGCAGTACATTTCTCTGATCTTGCCAATACTGGATCAAGAACTTTTTGGCACACCTATTATATTATTTCCAGTAAGAGAATCTACATATAGTGTTTTATGTATACAGCGGTTTTAAAACAAGCTATTATTGTCACATTCTAAATAAAAGAAGAAAATTCAGGCTCAGCAACATTCAAGAATGCATTTCATTATGCTTTTACAAATGTCACAAGACACAAGTGATCATGACCGCCTGCTAAATAGCCTACAGGCCGAAACAACCTCAGGGAACATGGTTATGTAACGTGCCAAATGAAAACTGCACATTTTTCTATGGGTCTAATGGGAGAAATGTCCTTTGCCTTTTATTGATGTAAGCTAGTATTAGAGTCACAATTAACTGAATCATCTCCGCTTATATTCAGGAACATTGTGACACTGATTGACTTGCAGTCGTTCAAACTAAAGTGGTTCTTGTCTCGTCAACCTTTGGCTCAGTCATGCATCATCACAGGTTCATTATGTAATTCTTTAAGTGAGAGTTACACATAGGTGTAGAGGGAAAGTTGACAGTGATGCAGTGGATGTGTTTTTGCAGACGCTCATTTGCATCTGCTGATTTCCCATTCAAAAGCACTGGCTCGATAACCTTCAGCAGTGAAAGCTGCACGAAAAACTAGGGAACATGAAATCCTACGCAAAACATTGTCTTTCGGCTCTCTCTGTATTAAAAAATATAAACTTCACTGGTGAATTAAGTAACACAGCTTGCTTTGCTGCAAAATGATCCACTAATGCCAACTTAGCACAAAAGCTGTATCTGAAGTGGCATATTTATCTAAATACTTTTTAAAAAAAATACTCTGTCATGACAATAATAAATTTTAAAGCTGCACTGATGCTGCATTTATTTTACACAGAACCAAAGCGGCATCAGAGCTGCCATTTATACTAGTGGAGCTGAAGTGGGTCAGAGCTGCATATTTTAGTATGATTTTTATTCAGCTATGCATATTTATACAGAATTTTGTGCCTTAAATAACACATAAGAATCAGTGTGTTCTATTTAATATTTTCTGTCCCAAAAATAGTTCTATTAGTGAAAAGGTCACCATCAAATCCCCCAGTATAGGTATAATAATGATTATGGTGGCATAATCCAGCCAGAGAGATGGTATTTTCCACATCAAGCTGAAAAGAGTATGTCACATCCCATCCCATCTCTTCTGTGCTGATCTAAAAGCAGCTTAGTTAACATAAACTGTGATCTTTTTTCTTATGCTGATATAAGAGGAGGTAAATCTGGTATGGGTCAGCTGCTGTCTATTGGCTGTCTGCAGTCTGAATTCTAGGGAGGAATGTAGCATGCCACTGTGGGAGCAATAAAAAAATGTGCATGGGAGTGAGACCGCTGGTCACGACTGCTGTTCATCATTCAGCTGCAGCTTTGAAAGGTCCCAGAAAGATTAAAAATGAAATGAAATGATGTGGCTTATTGATCTGATTCTGACAGAGGACTGGGAGACAGATGAAACTTGTCTGTAAACAGAACATGAAGTACTTTTCACATTAATAATCGCCTCATCAGGTTGCACGTGAGTGGCAACTCTTTATTTTTAGTTCTATTTTCTGCAAAGAAGTCTATAGTCATTCAGAGATATTACAGATACATCTGCTAAACTATAATAAAATATTACCAAACAAACCTTTACATCTTAATGCATACAGAAAATGTGGACAGTATACAATACACACTATATACTGCAGAAATAGTAGACACTAGACAGTTACGCTAATACTATATTCTGAACATACCTCTTATTTTTGTTGTGTAAACAAGCAAAACTTGCTATGGGGTATTTTGCACAACATAAGAGCACAAAAGTGCCAGCATCAGACAAACTTCTGATACAGAATTATGCAGTTTAGTATTGCTGCAGAAGGCTTTTGGGAACAGCCACCTGGGAAAGGATCTACGCAAGAGACATGGAGCTACGATTAAAGACACCGCGACCACAAATACTGGAGGAATACTTCTTCTTCCCCTCATTGTTCTTTGCTGTCATGTGGTTTCGTGCCTCAAGGTACAAAGCTTGTCCAAACAACTGTCCAGTCTGGGTTATTTTCAACGTGGGTAAAAGTTATGAGACTTTTCTCATAACCTCATCTGATCTATTAAATTGCATGTGAACAACTATGAACATGCAATATGTTCTTTATGGCTTTTCTCAACATAAATGTTTCCTAATAAGACCAGCCTATTCAATATGGATAGTTTGAAATAACTATCCATAATAAATCACATCCATTATTATCCATAATAATTAATATGCAGTTTTTCCATACATACATTGATTCCGAACTACCAAAGAAAATATTGATAATATGACAGAAATGTAGTTTCGGGGCTAATTGTCACACTTTTTAATGAGTATTTCTAAGTTATTTTTAAAGTTGTTGTCTGTATATGCACATATTGACTAGAAAAAAATGCTGATTAACATTTTCAATGTTATTGCTCAGCGACAAATGATACAATTCACTGAACACAGATTAACCTTTTGTGCCAACATAGTTACTGATATGTGACCCTTCTGACAACTTCCCTTGTGACACTAGCCCTGGTCTCCCCTACTTTAATGTGAAGGATTTTTTTTTAAAATCAGAAACGTTTAAAAGAGAATAAAACATGCAAATATGTTTTAAAACGGCAAATGTTTTCTGTACAGACAGCACACTAGATTTGGAGATGCAGTCAACACATCTACAAGACCTCGTAATATTTCTGAGAAAACACTTCCCTGCAATATTACGTAATTTTGCCACTTTTAGAGAGCAGCCTAAAAGGCAAAATCTTAAAATGTAAAAAAAAATTAGTCTGTTATGAATTTGCAATTAACAGATATAACGATAAAATCTGAGTTTATATTATTTTTTTTAATTGGCTACTACGTCATTTAAAGTTTTTTTTCTACATGCGTACTTATAGAAGTATGCATAGCTGAAACATAATTAAACACATGAAAATGTCAAATGTGACGTCTTGCCAAAATGAGAGCGGAAGAACACACCGCAGAACTGGTACAGGTGTACGTCCATCTGACAGGTTCACACAGTTTACATCGCAATAAACATCATTTTAAAGAAAATGTCTTACCTGTATATATGTCTTTTAGGGCAGGCGTCTGTCTCGCCTTCAGACAGAGAGAGAGAGATTTGAGTACACACTGATATTCCGAGACTTGTAGTGTTTCGCTCACTAGAGGTAAGTGCACTCAGTATCCCTCTACTTTGTGGAATCGTTAATGAAGGCGACTGAAGTCATACACGGCAGCGAGTCTCCGCCTCCTCCTGCGCTTCAGAGAAATGCCTTTCATTCCCATAATGTCAACGCGCGTTCTTTGATGCCACCTAGTGGTTTGAGGTGGTATCTATCTATCTATCTATCTATCTATCTATCTATCTATCTATCTATCGGTCTTGTACTTTTTGTTTTATTTTCTTTTAAATCCATAAAAACAATATTCGTTTTACTTTTAAAATAACATAAAATACAGATTTTGTTTAAATACATTTTTCAAAAACCAAAAACGTTCTACTCATTTCACTTTTAAAAGTGAAAGATTTTGTTTACATGCAAATTACTGTTATATGAAATGAGCCAAATCGATTGAGAGAAACTGTAATAGGAACGAAAATCTTCCTGAATAAAACACACCCCCCCCCCCCCCCCCCTTTTAAAAATTTTTTTATTAATATTTAGCAAGTAACATTTGAAATTTGAAAACATTCTGTTAAAGGTACAGTGATAGCTGGATTTTAACAGTGAGTAAGAACAAGCAACCTGTTGCGAGGGATTGAGAGTATTAACAAGTTAAACATAAGATAAATAAACCAACAAGATAAAATAAATGAAAATATAGAACAATAACAAATATATAAAAACTAAATAATGAAATACATAGATGATAACAGTAAAAAATACAATTTGTTTACTTTTCGTTCTGACTCAAGTAGAGGGTAGGAAACCTCATCTAAACACTGTATCTGTGTTCACAAATGAATCCATAATCTTATTTAAAACAGACTTTTATTTTGTTGGGCCTTGTATTTTGAAATGTCGCGTGGACTGTCAAAGCGGCATATGCAATCAGGCTGGCTAGCTGCAGAATTGCATGCTTTTAGAAGCTATGTCAAGGTTAACTAACAAGTGTCATTCTCTTTATTTACTGAGCTTGAGCTCCACATGGAAATGTCACCAACAAGCATCCAGACTGTCAACAATGAGAAATGGACTTGAAGTGAGTGAGTTGTAAACAAACGTTTAGCATGAATTGAATTGTCAGTCTGCGCCGTGGCAGGTTATGATGAGACGTGTCTCTTATGATAGACTCTTATTTGTTGTAAAGTTAAATGTCTTTCTCTGTTCACTTTTTATAGTGAACAATTCTAGTATATAAGGTCTGGACAGACTGGCTACCTTTATTTTATTTAGGTGCTTAGCATAAAACTTTGCCTGTTAAACGATCCCTAACCTGAAGTTTAGCACCTGCTTTTATGCTGAATTGTCCAATTTTGATTATCTTAATTAGTGTAACTGTTTGTGTTATGGCTGTCAGAATATCATGTCTTGATTTGCGTGATTTGAAAGTCTGTTTTGTTTGTGACTCATTTGTTTTAGTCAATATGTGGTGGAAGATTTAGGAGTATTTCTTCAGCACAGACAGTTACAAGGACCTTTGTATGTGGAGGATATTCACAGGTAACGAACACAGATCTTTTGTGCCTTTTTTACGTTTCAGTAAAAGCTAGAATATTTACATAAAACATATTGCATTTTAGCTACACTAGAACAGGAAGGGATTAAGGAATATTGAAAGCATAGGAAAAGTGAAAGCATAAAAAAAATTCTCTATGCTTTCGCTTTTGCTGTCTTTACTCTCATTATTCCTTAATCCCTTCCTGTTCTGGCTTCTACTGTTTTGAATGATGACAGAAAGCTTGTATTATTGGCACTTCTTATTGCCTATGATGAATCACTAGTATTCATCAACTGTAAGTCACTTTGGAAGAAACTGTCTGCTAAATGAATAAATATAAACTAAATCGGGTCTCAAAATGTCTTCTTTCACCCATATTAACTGATATTTAAATATTTTCAAGTGGTTTGATTGGATTCTGAAGAGAAGGGAACTCCATTTAAGCACACCGCTTGGAGAAGAAAAGGCACTTCAGTTCAGGTAAATAGTGTTCGCTAGTTCTCAGTGTAAAGTTTAATTTTGCACTAATCACTGACAGAACACAACATTTGCAGTATTCATTTTAAATGAATTATTCAGTTAGACATACCAGTTTTGATTTATCATTATCATTTCCAGTATCAATATTTCTTGCACTTTTATTATGCAATAAGATATACCAGTAATGATTTATCATTGTGTTGGTGAGGGTTTGGTTTTTGTAAGATCGTTGTTCAAATAATTGTAATTTTCTAAGTTGTGTTTTTTAGTGTGTTAAAAAAATAATTGTTTATATATCAAAAAGTCCCAGTAATGTCAGCTTCCATTTCCCTGCCCTCGTAATTTTCTTTTTATTGCTCACATTCAAATAAAAAACTACATAGTTTAAATAACTAGCCAATACAAAGTTATTACAAACCAAACAGATGTACTTAATGTAAACCACTTATTTTTCTCATTTGCACATTAGCATCATATTCACTAGTATTTTGCAATGATTGGAAACTATTATTTTATTAACTTACACAGTGATTGTTTTGTATAGAGATCTAACAGAGACCGAATATGAGAGACTAGCAGATGAGACACTGGATGCTTTGGCAGAGTATTTCGAAGACCTCACAGATGAGAGCTTCACTGGAATGGACTATGACGTTGTCTTCTCTGTAAGTTCACATGCCCATATTCTCACATCCTTGCATGTTAAATCCCTGTTGTGCTTTTACATCTCAACCTTATGAAAAGTCTGTTGTGCCTTGATGTCCAGTAGGGGTCAGTGTTGGTCTGCGTTAGGCTGTTTGCAACCAATTTATTTGGATGAACCAAGGATCTTCAATTAGAAAAAAATGTAGAGTAGAGCCATTTGGAGGTGTAAATTGATTTCAGATATATGATATTAGAGTTATTATTCTTAGATCAGTTGATATAGACCCTTGCCCTTACAAAAGTAAACAAAAATTATAATTGGCAAGATTTTAAAAATTTGAAAACTAAAAAAATTACAATAATTATTTGTTTAATCAAAAATATTTTTTGGCATGATTTGGAGTTGTTGTTTCCCATCTTTTCTTAAAGTTACATACTTCACCTGTCATGTAACCCATTTGTCTAAACTTGACATCCCCAGCCTTTTTGTGGAACATTGCAATGAAGTCGTTGCTCTGTAGGGTGAAAAAGGAGTCCTAAAACTTTTATGATGGTATCTTTTCTCTTCTTCTTTTATAGGAAAAGAGGTTTGTTTGAGTGTTATTATTGTTGAGTGCTCCTGCACGACTTCTCTTAAGAGTTCACAGCAAAAAAAGCCATTTGTGCAGCAGCCTTTGTTGCAGCACCATGCAGAGAAAATGCACGTCTCCTGAAGGATTTATGAAGGCCGTAAACAACACTCAGAGCTTTTAGCATGTTATTGTAAGACTGGAGTAATGCCACTTTCAGTCTTTTCACACATACACATACACACACACTCACACAGATATGCATTTATTCATTCATTTATTTAACAAATATCTTTCTCAAACGCAGTGAATGATTGAGTCCATGCACTCATTTCAGTTTCATTTAAGCGTCTGGTGGGTGGCCAGCAAGCCCTGCTGACAGATTGATTGGTCATTCACGCTCCTTGCTCTCCTCTGGCTGGATAAATGTCAGGTGGTGAGCTTCCTGTCAGCTACTTACTCTGAGCGGCCCATTTTTACACCTCTCTATAGCCTCACATGCAACCAGCAAACACAGACAGCTGCAGTTGTCCCCTTAAATGGGATTCAGATAATTCTGTTTTGCACACTGACTCTGTTGCTACAGCTAGGATGATATAATGATACTGCGTCCCTTTAGATCAAACATTCGGACAGCTGAGAGCCAAGGTGCAGTTGACAGATTGAGCCATGTTCCCAGTGCTTGGCCTCAGATCTGACTGTACACTCACACACGTATAAATCACCTTTGTTGAGGTTCTTTCATATACATTTGTTACACATGATTAAACAATTATTTTGTCAGTTAAGAATTCTAAGCCAGTGGCATTTTGGCATCAGTTTAATTGTAAAGAGTTTGTGGTTTAAATGGGATGTGGTGATTTAGGATCATTATCATTCAGTGCTGTGAAAAAGTTAGTAAACCCCTTGAATTTATTTATTTTAAATGTTAGACCGCAGTTATGGGTGGGTGTGTGTGTATATATGAAGAGTTTATTTGCAAAAACAGATAACTCTGTAAAAATACAGTTTTTTTTAATTTTCAAAAAACATGTTTTTTATTATGTTATCATGTTTTTGTGTTAGCTGTTTTTTTTTTATTTTTTTAACCTAGTCAAAATAACCCAACTGCAGTTTGATTGAGATTAATTGGAATGCACAATGAAAAAACATGATTTCTGAGAATTATTAAAAACGGAGTTATCTGTTTTTGCAAATGAACTCTTCATACATATATATATATATATATATATATATATATATATATATGAAGAGTTCATCAGGGGTGCATCAGGTAATCTCAGGCAAAACTATGGGTGCTTCAGAGAGGGAACAAAATATCAAAATTGAAAAGTGGATCCCGTTGCAAAATTGCAAAAAAAAAAAAAAAAATCCACATCCAGGCACTCACATGGTAAGCAGGGCTCAGCCCTGTCTTAGAATAAAGGCTTTTTACTGTGCTTACTATGTGAGTGCCTGGATATGGATTTTTCTTTCTTTCTTTTTTTTTTTTTTTTTTTTTTTGTATTTTCCAACGGGATCCACTTTTCAATTTTTATAATTCTATATAATTTCTATAATTTTTTTTTTATTAAATTATTTTATAAATTATAAATATATTAAGTTATAAATATATATTTAAGCAATAAGGTACGAGAGGCCGTGCTGTATCGTGAATAAATCACGGCTGAAGGGGTTGCAGGCACGACGCGAGTACCTTATTGCTTTTATAAAACGGTTACCACACAATAAAAAATATTAAAACCCAAAATTTATGTATTGAAATGTTGAAGCAAGTTCGTTAAATGCTGTCCCTTCCGCTAAAAAATAGATCCTGACAGCAACAGTAAACCGCAAGAGAACGTTCCGAGCATGCCTCATCTAATCGAGCTTAAATAAAAACAGAGAATAGGAGCTCTTATCATCCGCTGTGCCATTTATTTTTTAACACCATATACAATATTTTCTCACACACATACATCTGCTTATCTCTCAGCATGAGAAAACGTCTGTTTTCCGTATTTTAGTTTTAAAACAGACCGATTCGTGGCAGAGCGCGAGTTTGCAAGCGTCATTACAGTGTAAACTGATGGTCATACAGAATCATACCTGAAACAGAAAACAAATAGATTCAGTAATATTCCCTCCTCACTGAAACTGTAGTCTTTCACACAGACGCTACACAGACACACATCAACACATCTCCACGTGAGAAGCGTTGATTTAGACAGGGGAAGGGCGGGGTCTCAAAATTAAAGATGAAAGATGCAACATAACGCCAGCAGGGGTCACTCATACTTCATTAAATAAATAGCAAGCTACTACATGATACATTAAACAGTTTTGATGCTATTGATTGTTTATGTTGCTAAGGGTGGTTGCTAAGGGTGTTGCTCAGTGATACACAGAACGGTTGGGTGAAGCGGTCATAGCCGTGCTGTATCGTGAATAAAACACAGCTGCTGACCAATCAGAATCGAGGAATGGAACTAACCGTTTTATAAATAAAATATATATATATATATATAAGTATAATTATTTAAACATCTCTTTCATCCATTTGAGTTGTTATTCCTGTCAGTGGTGCCATTTTAATGTTAAAGCCTCAAGACTGAAGCCCCCGTATGATTACATGTGTGTTAAATTTCTTAACAGAATGGAGTGCTGACATTGAAAGTGGGCTCTGACCATGGTACATACGTTATCAATAAACAGACACCCAACCGACAGATTTGGCTCTCCTCACCGACAAGGTTAGACACTCAGTTCTTAATGTTCATATGTTATGCTTAACTGTTTAATAGCTGCCGTCTCAATTTCTTGCTAATATGTAAACTCTTAAGTGCCAGTATTACTTTTTGCCTTTAGAAATGCTAGTTCTTGCATTAAATATTAACAGTGTGATATAATGAGAGCAAATATGTTCAGTTTTCAGCTTGATCAGACATTTCTGAATGTTTCCTTTCTCAGCGGGCCGAAACGCTACGATTGGACGGGGGAGCGATGGGTGTACATTCACGACGGCGTGGCATTGCATAATCTGCTCTCCAAAGAGCTGTCCGTCATCTTCAAATCAAATATAGACTTGTCACATCTCATCCATTCATGATGAGACCAATGTGAAGAACAGACACTGTTATAGATCCTTTCCACACCAGTTCTCTTGTGACTCTCATGATCTTTATGGTAAGACCTTAAAACTGTAGCCAGTGCTCAAAAAGACTCAAAAAGTTTTATGCCACTTTTTGCATGCAGACCTACAAATACAGCCAAAAAAAGTTCCAAAAACCATCAAATCCCAAACAAGCAGAACTCGGATAAACTGTAGAGATGATTTATTTTGTCTACATCAAACCTGTACGCAATTATAAGCTTAAAACACACTCAGAACAGCAGAAAGTGCTCTCATAATCCCTGTAAACCTGTACCTGGTTAGATTAAAACCAGATTAAAGAGATCACATTTAATGGCTCTTAAACCAGTTGAATAAGACAAATGGACACAGATTGTTTTTGGAGGCTGTGTTTATCTGCTCGCCTGGCCCTGGTTGAACCAGAGGCTGCTGGCTAGATGCAGGAAAAGAAGGGGATTATGACAGACAGATGGAGAAGTTTTTGCTCTAAAAGCCCCCGGCCAGAGCCTTTATTCAAGTATTATCTGTGAATAACGGCATCGCATCTGATCATAGTCCTCAGAGTTTTACCGCCACCCTCTGATGATTTAAAAATACCAGCCCAATTTAGCATCAGCCAACTCGTCAGTTAAAACTGTGTCATTAACTCTGGTGATACAACATAGTCGATCATTACTCCCCAGACGCCTCTTAACGTAATAGCCCATATATCGCAACGTTAACTTGACACGCTGTCCATGCAGATGTTAAAATATGAGATGGATTGCACTGTGGTGATACGTTTGATGTCTTTATTCGGGTTGCATGCGATGAAACAATGGCACATCTGCTGCCATGCTGATGTCTGATGTACTTCTACATTGATGCATATGTAAATATAATATGAAATAAATAAATTAGAATGTTGTTTTATTTTCATTGTTGACACATTGTGGTTTATGGTTAATTTTAGCAGCTTAATAATCATAATAATAAATTGTTATAAATTATATAACATTAGAAATTTGATGCTTAATTTAATTTTGATTCTTATCATAAATCAGAATAATACATCTTAATAGTTATTAATACTACTACACACATTTAATGCTAGTATAGTTATATTAATAATAATATTCATTAAAACATTACTTATATTAACATTAAATATTAATAGTATTAGTAGTATTCATTAGTATTTGTGTTTTATTATTCGAATTTATGAAATAAGTTTCATTTAAGGTTTTTCTTAAGTATAATATTTCATAATTTATAATGTTATAATATTACATTAAATATGTATTAATAATAATAATGTATAATCATAAATACATGTGAAAATAATTAGTCATTATTTCTTTTATTTAAAAAAAATGTTTGCAAGAAAATGTTTTAGGATTTTAATTTATGAATTAAATTTAAGTTTTGTACGTGTGTATAATATTTCATAATTTATAATGTTAAAATATTACGTTAAGTATAATAATAATAATATAAATGCTGAAATAATACGTAGTCATTATTTAATTTTTAAATGTTATTTTTTTATTTCATTTATTTTGCAAGAAAATGTTTTAGGCCAGTATTTTCAGCTTTAAGTTTCATTTCAGTAGGTTTTTAAGAATCATAGAGAGTCTGTGTGAAGGGCTTCTCTAACTCCATATCTGCGCATGTGTTGTAAATGCAACTGATTTCAGTGTTACACTTTGATATGAAGATTCGAGACCAATTACTTTGAGATAAGTCTCTCATAGTAATTGCACCAGCTGCTTTTAAATCTTTGTGAAAGCCGTAACACTCTCTGTCTTTGAGCTAAAGTGTCCTTTAAGATGCCAGATTATTCCTAGTACTAATGGCACCTAATTATGATACAAGCAGCTATTCAGTCAGCGCTCACGGCCGATGATAATCGCTTTGAGCATCTTGTCTCTCTTTGTCCAGACATGAATATGCAAATGTCTATTATAGAGCTCGACTCGCAGGCCCAAAAATAGCATGAAGTTTCCATGGAAACATGTATTTATCACTGAACTCTGATGTCAATTGAGTGGTTTTGCTCCAAACAAGCCAAGGAAGTCTGAAAGATTCCCTGAGCGCATGCATGTTTTGCTGTCATCTCACCCCTGTTGCTGGACATCAGATATCGCCCTCGGCAGATCGTTTCTCAGAAGAATGTCGTCTAATGTGAACATTCAGGAATACCTTGAAAGCATTGAGCTAAAAATACAATGCGACCTGGGAAAATGAACCCACGTGACCCTGTTATGTCAAGCAGCAAAACAGCACTTGTCTGATGATGCAATAATGATTTTTTTTGAATTGAGGATTCAATGTTGTAAAGAAGAAAAAGGAACTGTTCTTCAAATCAGGTGAGTCTTGTCCTTTCTTGTTATTTTACTCAGTTAACACCAATTCCATGAATCAAACAAAAGGCCTGATGCACTTCAGATGACTCAACTGTACCGTGTAGAGATCAATGTGGGCTGTTTGGAATTAATTCCACATCATAAGAAACTGCTTAATTAGAATTTGTTGCATGTTAATTAGCACGAGTTGTTTGAACTTCAGCTCAAAATCTGTAAATCTAATTTCTTGATTATGCAAAGTTATCAAAGGGATTTCTACAATATCCAAATGGTACTGTTGTCTGCTTATGTATGTGTGTTCTCCAAGAAAAAAAAAGAAGATGATTTTGGCTTTCTTCTTGTGATTGCGATGTTATAAATCAGCTTTTATTTCTCACAGTTGTGACTTAATATCAGAATATATCACATTTTGAGAGTCTCATTTAAGATATAGTCAAAATGACAGGAAATATTTATCAGAATGTGACTGTGTCTCACAATTGTCCCTTTATTTTTTGTAATTGTAACTTTATTTCACACAACTGAGACATATCTCAAAATAAGGTGTTCTGGTTGAAAACAAAAATTGAACAAAATGTGCAGCTGCTTAAAGTAATAATTCAACTCCTTGATAAAGGCCATTACACACTGAGTCTGAAATTTTTGTATGCGTTTTTCAGTTTCTTTCGTATTCGTCATCCTTTCCTATCAAAATGCTTGTTACGGATGCGAAAACGCAGAAAATCGAACCTGATCCGAATTTTTTTATGATGGACGAAAGTTTCGGAGGCAGTGTGTAAACGTGAATGACACAACATGAGGTCCTATTTATTTTTCAACGTGCAAAAATTTCGGATGCAAATTTCGGACTCTAGATCATTGCACACTGAGTCCGAAATTTTCACGCGCGTTTTTCTGTTTTTTCGTATTCCTCATCCTTTCCAATCAAAATGCACGCTACGGATGCGAAAACGCAGAAAATTGAACCTGATCCGAATTTTTTTATAACGGACGAAAGTTTCGGAGGCAGTGTGTAAACCTGATTGACACAGCGTGAGGTCGTATTTATTTTTTAAGGTGCGAAGTTTTCGGACGAAAATTTTGGAAAGTGTGCAATGACCTTAAGTCAGGTGGTGTTGCAAAGAGCCGCCCAAGCCCCGTTTAGTTACTGTTGCTATGTCCGGCAAGCCATACCATTCTCACGCAATGAAAATACATTGTGGTATAAAGAAATTCAAACAATAAATACAGTTTTGTTGCTCTTTAATGTGTCGTGACAGATCGCTGCACTCAAGCTGCACATGAACCGATCATCTTTTCCTCTTTACTAGCTATAGCATGAAATAAACATAAATGAACATCAGAAGGTATCTTGTTTCAACCGTGGAAAGACATCGATACACACCATTTTTCAAGTACAGGACCACCGATGTTAATCTACTATCCTGTCTGGTTTGTTTGTCTGACAAATAGATTTTCCGCTTTGATTGGTCAGCTCACCTGTCAATCCCACGAAGGGTCAGTTGTACTGGACATGATACTGGTTTGTCAGCAGAACACTATAGTGAGGGACGTTTTGAAGTCTTTCAACTCAAGTAACAAGCAAAATGTGTGTATTATTATATTGATTACGTATTGAACAATCTCAACAGTAAGACAGACCTAACAAGAGCCGCTGTTTCAAGAAAGATAAGATCCTTCTCAGATTCTGCTTCAGATATTATCTTAAGAAGGTCTCACAAAAGAAGCAAAAAACATTTGTTCTGCTTTGACGATACGAGTGCAATGGAGTCGCTGTCAAAGATAAGAAATTAATCTTTCCAATTTCCGGTGAATGCAGCAATTTGTCTCAATTTTCTTCAGGTTTATGGCAGCACTAGACCCCGCTGTCAAGCTCAAAGATTTAACTCCTCCACAGGCCTCATGGTACAGATACCATTAGTCAATTGGGAAACTTCAGAAAAACATACTGGGAAAAAAAATGAGAGATTAACGTTTTTAAGATTATCAAAAATCTGATTATAGAAATGTGATTAAACAAGCTTTTTAATATATTTTTAAATCATGTAGGTTGCTGACAAATTGAAATTGACATTTTAATGGATTTTAGTATAAAATGACCAAATATGGGGTAGTGTATGTTAGTGCTGTAACTGGTCACCATTTCCTGTTTTCACCATTTTTAATGAACTTTTAGAATTCCTTTGTTAATTTCACTGTTCCTGAGGCATTAACAACTTTTAGAAAGTAAAAAATAAGTATATAGGCTCTCAAATAATAAGTCATAAATGCATGCAAAATAATAACATTTGCTGTTAAATGTCAATTCAGAAGGCATTTCAGACAGATCATATCACACCACAGAACATTTCAAATTATGAAGCTATTTTGATTCATCGTTTCCAACATTGAGACTGCGATATGCTGCATCCACAGAAGAAAGTAAATATTAAATATTGAACTCTTTTATGCTTATTAATGCTGAAATTACTCTCTTTTTAGTGATTGTGTGACTACCAGGGTCCAGAATTATGATTTTTGCCACTCCAATGGCGAGTAAATTAAGACAATTCACTGTTCGTATACATACATACACACACACACACACACATATATATATATATATATATATTTCCAGCCGTTAAACTGTATTTTGCATTATTTTTATTGTTTAAAAATATCAAACATTTTGTATTATGTTTTATCAAATATTTTGTCCCTGCAACAGTGACATTATTTAGCTGTTTCATTGTGTCACTTGCAGTATAATTTAGATGAGCCAGACAACTACTATTTTTGTTTAGTAGACAGTTTTTACCTTTACTTGATTTAAAAATGATTCAGATCTGTCATCAGTTACTCTTGGCAATTGTTAATTTTGAACATGGAAGTAGCTCTGCATAAACCAACACAAATACAGTCCATAGTAGGAGATAAAACATTCTCCTTTCTTAACTGAAATGCCTAAAAAGCCCATGCTGAGGTCCAGATTAACAATATATTTTCAAGGATCCTCAAGAGATTGCTCTATAAAATTACATTTCATGTTAACTGCCGCTCTGTAGTTTCTGCCTCTTTTCCCCCGGACATAAAACATATCAAAGGTGACATTGCACTGACCTTGATATATGAAAGCTTAAGCAGCAGCTCTCAATAATAAACACTCCTGTACTAGCTTCAGACACTTCTCAAGGCTGCAAGGCAATATGGATTCATGGAATGAGAATGAGCTTCCCGGATCTGAAGCTGTTAATATGACACGACTCAGAGAACATGGTCTGGCATGATTTCCTGAGCTTTGTTGACCTACACCAAGGTAATTTTTAAGTCGCACCTTTTTGATATTTCAGTTCAGGATTATTGATTGATCTGAATCTGCTGAGACACAACAAAGTCGAGGGCAAGTGAAACTCTAGTCCAACAAAAAAAATAAAAATAAATTGGCCAATTCATTGTGATAAAGCAACATTTATATAGATGTCCCACTCATTTCTGGATGCAGGATTTTTCTGAGCGACAAATGCAGTGTGACTAGTTAGTTTGGAGCCACGGGAAAATTATGTGTAAATGTTTTAATGCAAACAGTACATTATGCACTTTGAAGACATAAAGAGAGTAAACTGATAGTTGTACTCTCTATCATAATACATGTTTGTTCTCTACTTTGTATTTTATCTTGTTGTATCTTGTATTTGTATATTGCAGGTCATCCAATCACACTGTTTGAGTAGATTATTGTGTGCTTGTATTACAGATGATCTACCGTTTAGTGTTTCTCTGACATAAGAGTGTGGAGCGAGTCAAATAGGGACATTGTCAGCACCAGAAGGTCAGAGGTGAGATAATGTTGAGTACAACAACTAAAACCCCACTGAAGTCAGGTGAGAAAGAGATGTCATATTTTAGAAGAGCAAAGCATACTACAGCGATCAGTTATCTTGTTACACAAGTGAATGGGGAGTGTGACCACTGCACTGGACAAGACACACTATCAAGTGTGTGTTTCTGAAGTGCTTGTGCTTTGGATTGTTTTTGTTTTATTTATTTATTTATTTTTTGCACACAACATATAAATTACAAATATTTCATTATATTTAGAAATGCTCAATATCTTGATACCCTATCAGTTATTGGTGGATATTAGAGATATATATTTTTTGTGTATCAGAATCAGTTGATATTTGATATTTAATTGTGCATGCTCATTCCCCCCTTTTTAACATTTAGATTATTTAAATTAGTTAATTTTTTAAAACACTATTTTTATAACACTGACAAATGTAAGTAGTAACTCTTAAAATGGAAATCAATTTTCATACTGTACATTACATTTTTTGATGGCCAAATTCACTTTTAGTATTTAAAAAGATAAAAATTATTTGCTGTACATTTATTTATCCATTTATTTACATTATAGGATTTGTTGAAAATGTTGATAACATGAAACATGAACATATTAGCAAATCTCAAAATGAATATTATTTTTTTTACGGTACATTGATTGTGTTGATTTTTGTGTGTGTGTGTGTGTAATGCACAATGATGAAATTGGCCATCTGTTGAAAATGTAGATATAAAAATATTGATAGGTTTATTGATATTTGCTACAAGTCTAATATTAGTGAATCATTAATAATATATTTATTAAATCTTTAGCAAATCTCAAGATAAATATCCATTTTTCCTACTTTACATTGTAGTGTTGTAATGCCAAAATTACCTTGAAAATAAACTGATTTAATTTTTTTAGATCAATTTTTTTTTTAAAGAATTATAAAAATCGGCCTTAATTTTAATATTAGTCCATTAGTCCCTAATTATATTCATTAGATACAGTAGATGTTTTCAGGGCTTTTAAAAGCTTGAAATGGACTTACATTTTCCCATCTGCTGCCTTTCAAATCACAGCTCACGACAGTCGCTAGTGAAGCTCTTTAATACCTGGAGAAAGCAATCTGTTAGCATTCCCATTCATCTCAATGGCAGTTGCTCAGCTGTTTCTGGACCCCCTGGAAGTATGTGATTTGAAATCTGACAAACCTTGAGCAGATTTATTGTGATTAGTCCAAACTGTGCTGTCCATCAGATGAACCTTTGAAAACGTTCATTACCCAAGGCCCTTCTGAAGTAGTTATTTTTGAAGGCTTGTGGCTGCCATGAATGTTCTCCAATCTAAGTCTCATAGGCATCATTTACATCATGTTGGTGGTATGACAGGTGGCGTGCACCCTTTGATATTTAATAGAGATGCATGAGACTACTGTATAGCAGCTCTGTGGTTTAATACATCATTTAGAACTATTGGCTCTCCACACAGTGTGCTAATATGAAGGTGTAAGCACACTATGCACATATTTGGGTGCAGGTTGCCAATAAATCACATTTGTGGTTCTGACATAGTGACATTAAATTATATTTAGACATGAGAAATAAATTGGTAGCACAGGTGATGAACATCCTCTGTGGTGTGAGTATTCATTTGAACTTGCCTATCACAAGTGGAAGTCATTGATCACAAAGCTTAGCGATTTGCTTTCCTTGATTTTATAATAGAGTTATCATACATTTGAGATGTTGAAGGTAAAGCTTTAAACATATTTATTTCAAATCAAAGCCACTTTAAAACAGATTTACTATGCTTTACATGTATAAAAACAAATAAATGTGCAATGCAATGTGTATTGACTCTTACTGCATAAGGTAGGTCGGGGCAAGTTGTCACGCTCAATAACATACAAGACCACTGCTAGAAGAAGAACATTGTGTAACTGACTCAAAAAAATTGACTCAAAAAGGGCTTTTCCATTGTGACAACTAGCCCCGGTCTCCTCTACAGCTAGCTAGTAAGCACATACCCCTTGTTTAAAGTCATGACTGTGCTTACATATGTGTTCTGCTGAAAGTGCATGTGAAGCAGCTTGTATTACGCTGATTTCATATGATCGGTGCCCTTCCTAATGAAGTGGTGTCCAATCGTCCACTGCAACGCTTATAAGAGGTCAACTGTTCCCTTCAATCCCAGAATCCCATATTTCATCATCAGAATGACCCCTACGCACTTTCCACACTCTCATGCTCACAGCAGCAGTGTACAGTAAGCTGTGGAGTAAAGCCAAAGTGCTGCATTAATTGGCCAAAAACAGCAGCCCAAGGTTGCGGCGATAGATTTTTTTTTTTTTCTCCAGGAGATTTTGTCCTTGACACTCCTCCCCCTTGCTGAGGAGCCAGCTGATGTGTTAGTCTTGTTCACATATCTGAAGGTTGTGCCTCACATTTAGTGCTCCACACAACTTCAACTCTTGTGCCTCGTTCCTGTAGTTCATTAAGCTAGTATTCTTGGATCAACAGCTTTTATTGGTTCTGGAATAACATCTTTTGCAGTGTAGGCTGTTGGGAAGCATCTACTCACTTATTGTTTGCTGGGTTTTAAAACGCAAGAGCTGCAATGATTCAAGAACTTTCAAACGTCAGTCACTAGCAAACATCTGCTGTAATACCATGAAATATTTGCAATTTACACTCCCGTTTAAATGTTTAAAGTCAGTAAGAATTTAACTTTTTTTGACAGAAATCTTTTAGTGCTCACTAAATCTGCATTTATTTGATCAAACATGCAGTAAAAACAGCAATATTTGAAATATTATTGCCATTTTAAAAATAACTGTTTTCTATTTTAATATGTTTTAAAATAGAATTTATTTCTGTGATGCAACATAGAATTTTCAGTATCGTTACTCCAGTCTTCAGTGTCACATGATCTTTCAGAAATCATTCTAATATGCTGGGCTCAAGAAACATTTCTTATACTGAAAAGATAAAGCAACATTTTTTCCAGGATTCTTAGATGAATAGAAAGTTCAAAAGAACAGATAGAAATAGAAATATTTTGTAACATATAAATATCGTTGCTGCCACTTTTGATCGATTTATTGCATCCTTCCTGGAAAAAAAAATCTTACTGGCCTCAGACTTATAGTGTATATGTTTTTTTATTTTTTTGCAAAAATGTGATTTGTTAATTGCCGCAAAGGAAGCAAAATTCTGTTTTTGGCTGCATTTACCAGTAGAAACTAACTAGCCCATGCTAACCAGCTAAAACTGACTCTCTGGACCTAACACGTATGTTAAACTTAACCTTAAAATCTGACTGGCTGATCGTAATGTCATTAGGAGAATAGCTCATATGTTGATTCAGGAACACGTTTCACTTGAGTAAATCATGTCAAGCATTTTACAGTCAGATACTTGCATATTTTGCATATTTTTGGCCAATCGGAGCTGTATCAATTGAATTTAGCAGTGATTAGTTCACAGCCTGACACCAACACAAGCATATAATTGTCACCCATTTGCTATTCAGCTCTTAGCGGTCGTAATGAAAGGAGTAATCAGCACATCCTCAGGGTGCTCACACTAATTAAAGAGGCAGAGTGTTGTGACAGGGTCACCTCTGTCACTGGCACTGAACCAACACAGATACAGTTCACTCCTGTGACTGCCATCATGAAACACACAGTAGCTCTGTCATCATATACTGTACACTATTTCTGTATCGCTTTCATTGCTTTTTTATTGAGCTGTATTAATAGTTCACCCAAAAATGTTTCACTTATTCACCCCATGTCATTCCAAACCCATACGGTATTTTTTTTTCATCCATAGGAGATGTTTTGAAAATGTAATATATTTGCCAGTAGTACTATACATTTCTTTAGGTGCAAAAAAAAAAATGTAGTGAGAATGTTTTTTTTAAATTAAATTACTGTAAAATCTTTCACAACACAAAAAGGTGAGCTCATGCAGTTTTCATTTTTGAATCGTAAAATTGAAAAAACTTTGAACAACCGTGCATATATATATATATATATATATATATATACACTCACACACACACACACACACACACACACACACACATATGTGTGT
>JAFVLL020012908.1:0-33158 GCA_021397915.2 Tor tambroides | reverse complement strand
TATCCTCCAATTTGATACTGTTAAGTGCTTTGACACAATCTGTATTGTTAAAAGCGCTATATAAATAAAGGTGACTTGACTTGACTTGACTCTTGTGTGTTTTCAATGGTGCTGCCTTCAAGTGCTATCAGAATGATCGTGAATAGGAATGTGGTAGTTAAAAGTTGCGTATGAAAGCAATGTGAGTCGATCGCTTGAAGTTGTCGAGCTCATAATCAGAAGTGGGACTTATAAAGTTTGTAATAACAACATAGCTGGTCTCATGCTATTTTTATCCCACCGTGCTCCCCGTCTGTGTAATACATAAACAGATTTACTATGCACAGTATAATCAGATGACTGACTTTGAAACGGAGTAGTTTTCTGTAAAGATAACAGGCTTGTACTAATAGTAGAATGTTTATTTGGAAAGGTTAGCGCTACTAATGCCGGAGCGTGAGCTCCTGAAGCTCCGCCCTCTTCTCCGGGAGCACCAGCTCACTCACATTTAAAGGAACACACTCAAAACAGCGCGTTTTGGCTCATACCCTAAAAGTGGCAATTTTAACAAGCTGTAAAAATTTATCTGTGTGGTGCATTGAGCTAAAACTTCACATATACGCTCTGGGGACGTCAGAGACTTATTTTACATCTTGTAAAAAGGGGTATAATAGGTCTCCTTTAAAGAAAGACAGGAAAATAGTCACAGATCAATGTAAGCTCTGTCTTCCAAGGATTAATTGGCAGTACACTGCATCGGATTCCATGTCGAATCTTAGAACCATTTACAGGTAAGCTGCTTTTTCTCAACTTAACACTACATGTCTAATCAACTCCTGACAAACACATTATAATTATTATTTGAATTATTGATTTGCGTGTCACAACTGTCGCCACTGATTCATCAAACACATTTTGTATTTACAGTTTAATTCACACATAAGCCTACGTCAAACTAAATATTATTGCGCGGTAGTTAAGTTTAAGTTTTGTAAATTGGTTTTGCTCTTCGCTTCAGACATGTACATGAATGCACTTTTACATTTGAGGCATTAACTGACAAATATAACTGGTCTCATCTATTAACACACGGGGAAGGGGACTGTAATGGTGAAATTGCTCGAATACGACCAGACCCACCCAGGCACCTGTCCATATTTCTAGAAACTCTCCCATTAGAAATGCGTAGGGCTCGATAGTGCGAGCATTTCACTCGCATTTGAGACTAAACATAGATGTGTGCAAACTGTAAGATGTATTTAGTAGCACGTTAAATCTGGGGATGGAAAAAACGGGAACTGTGGAAGAGCCTAATACCAAATGCTATTATTAAACTTAAAAGGTAATTAATTTTACAAGACAAATGTGAGCACTGCACGTTTTAATTTCAAAAGACGGTTCTGTTGCAAGCTCTATAGGCTCTCGTTTCAGAGCAGGCCGCAATCAATAAATAGCTGGCGTTTATGGCAAGTGACTATTGATGAATTATGACAATGTTTACTTGATCGTGTTTAGATTTTAATATGTTGTAAAAGGTTGAAACTGTGTATTTTATATACATCTGTTTGAATGAGCAGACATTTCAAAATAAGAGTCTTTTGAACTTTTTTTCTTTCAATGGATAATTTCTGCTTTATTTGAGTTGCTGAAAAGCTAATAATCAATTTTAAAAAAAAAAACTATCAAAACACTAAAAAAGATTCAATCATTTGTTTATTTGCTTACATCCATCTGACCATCAACTGATCAGTGTTGTTAGAATGAAATAACTTCAAACTTAATGGGGTACTTAAAGTAAATATTTTAGGTCTAAGGGGTCCTAAAAATTTGAATAATTGATTAGATAATTGATTAGGCTTGATAAGAAATAATTATGCATTTTACTAAACAGTGCTGATGTAGCTGTGAAATGTCTTTATCATATCTGGTGACCTTCACTAATTAATAATGCTTGAAGTCTAGACAAAAACATTTCAAACCTGGATGGAAAGCCTGGATAGCTTAAAAAAAAAAACATATTTGTTTCATGACCCACTCGTGGATGAGAACTATTGCTCTGTCTACACCAAGTAAACCAGACATTTATGACAAGCAGAAGATTATGGCCGCGGTATACAAGAAGAACATTTGAGAGTTTTTAATATTCAAGTTTTAAATTTTAATTGTTCAATCCATAATGGCTTGTGTGTTTGGTCTGCCTCTTGTTTGCAGTGGTGTTGTTTTTAAAAATTTCACACGAGAGCTTATTGGCTTGTGTACAAGTTTGTTTATTAAAGACAAAACGAAAAGATACAGGTGCAACCACATTGCACCTGTACTTAAGTGCCTTAAGTGTCTTTTATTTCACTCAATAACATAAATGGACAGCAATATTATGTTTTGATAAAGTAAGATTTCTTAAATGCATTTTCTGTATCCTACAGATCCTGTATCCTGTGTCACACATCACAGTCAAAAATGAATTCCTTGGTTTTTAAATTTATTGTGGAGGATGTACGGTCATTTTCAGCTGTTGAACAACCAGCATTCAGGAAGTTGATTGAAACGTTAAGTGGATGGAAAAGGGTCATGAGTAGGAAGACTTTTGTTGTGAGACTTGAAGCAGAATATGATTGATGAAGGATTATCTGAAAGCAAAACCTGACAGTGCAGTCAAGTATGTACAACTGCTGATTTATTCATCTTTGTCAGAGTTCATGTTTGCATTGTTGCTGCTGTTTGAGGTTTTTCCATCGATACTGTCATATGGCTGCCCCCTAATAGTCGACGAGAAGAGGCTTGGTAAACCAAAATTTTATTAGTCGCTTAGTCAGAAAAAAAAAAAAACATCCACAGGCGAAGTCATGCAGTCCGTGATGGACAGATCGTTAACAGCTAGTCTATGTGACAATATAGTACATCAGGCAGGACATCCAAATGCTCACCTATCATTCATCGACCTCAAATATGGCTTTTCATCTGAAAGATGTATGTAGTAGCAACTTTACATTGGCCGCTCGATCTAATGTTAACCTAGAGCCCACATAGCAATTTTTCTCTGGCCCAGCTCTGGCCCACAAAATCAGCTTTCGCTTGGCCCACTTTTCTGGAATCCAGACCTGGTCCACACTAGGACCGTAAGTCATTGCGGTATGTGGGCCAAGCGAAAGCTGATTTTGTGGGCCGGAGCTGGGCCAGAGAAAAATCGCTATGTGGGCCTATTCTGGTCCTATATGCTGGACCAGATGGGTTCCATATGTCATCCTCAACAAAACCATAACCAAGCCACTTGATACACACCCCTCCCAGATGAATAGTCACAACAACGACAATATTCTGAACAAATATTTAATCATGTTTAATCAGCAAACAAAGTTGAATGAATCTCACACCTAACATACAGCATTATGGTCAGTTCACACTTCCACAAAAACTATATATATATAAAAAAAAATCATGCTTATTTGTTTTGCTTGGTCAGTGTGTTCACCCTGTTGGGGTATGGCAGTGTGAATTGGCTTTTAGGTGCTTTGGAAAACAAAACAAAAAAACAGTAAAAAATATATATATATATATATATTAGTGCTGTCAAACGATTAATCGTGATTAATCGCATTCAAAATAAAAGTTTTTGTTTACACAATATATCTGTGTGTACTGTGTATATTAATTTTGTATATATAAATACAAACACATGCATATATGTATTTTGAAAATATTTACATGTATATACATTTATATATTTATATTATACATAAGTATATTTAATATATAAACAACATATTTTTCTTAAATATATACATAAATGTGTTTATATTTATATATACAAAATTAATATACACAGTACACACACATATATTATGTAAACAAAAACTTTTATTTTGAATGCGATTAATCGTTTGACAGCACTAATATTTATATATATATATATATATATATATATACAGTGGGTACGAAAAGTATTCAGACCCCCTTAAATTTTTTCAATTTTTTTATGCTGCAGCCTGATACTGCAATTGTTTAAATTCATTTTTTTTCTCATTAATCTATACTCCGTACCTCATAATGACAAAGTGAAAACAGGAATTTAGAAATGTCTGTAAATGTATTAAAAATAAAAAACTGAAATATCCCATTTACGTAAGTATTCAGACCATTTGCAACAAAACTTGAAATTTAGCTCAGGTGCCTCGCATTTCTCTTGATCATTGCTGAGATGTTTCTACACCTTGATTGGAGTCCACCTGTGGTAAATTAAATTGATTGGACATGATTTGGAAAGACACCTCTCTATAAAAGACCTTACAGCTGACAATGCATATCAGAGCGAAAACCAAGCCATGAGGTCAAAGGAACTGCTTGCAGAGCTCAGAGACAGGATTGTATCAAGGCACAGATCTGGGCAAGGCTACAAAAACATTTCTGCTGCACTGAAGGATCCCAAGAGCACAGTGGCTTCCATAATTCTCAAATGAAGAAGTTTGGCATGACCAGGACTCTACCAAGAGCTGGTCGCCCAGCCAAACTGAACAATTAATGGAGAACGGCCTTGTCTAGACTGGTGACCAAGAACCTGATGGTCACTCTAGTTGAGCTCCATGATCGTATATGCAGATGGGAGAAACCTACAGAAGGACAAACATCACTGTAACACTCCTCCGATCTGGGCTTTATGGCGGTGTGGCCAAACTCAATCCTCTCCTCAGTGAAGACACATGAAAACACACATGGAATTTGC
Source organism: Tor tambroides (assembly GCA_021397915.2). Classification (NCBI taxonomy): domain Eukaryota; kingdom Metazoa; phylum Chordata; class Actinopteri; order Cypriniformes; family Cyprinidae; genus Tor; species Tor tambroides. The sequence continues at coordinate 28,462 of JAFVLL020012908.1, read as the reverse complement.
AAAAAAGCACCTAAAGGACCCTCAGACTCTGAGAAACAAGATTCTCTGGTTTGATGAACCTCAATTCTAAGCATCATGTTTGAAGGAAACCAGCTCTGCTCATAATCTGCAGAGTACCATCCCAAAAGTAAAGTGTGCTGGAAGCAACCTTATGCTGTGGGGCTGTTTTTCAGAGGCAGGGACTGGGAGACTGATCAGGGTTGCGGGAAAGCTGAATGGAGCAAAGTACAAAGATATCCTCAATGAAAACCTGTTCCACAGCGCTCAGGACCTCAGACTGGGCAGAAGGTTCACCTTCCAACATGACAGTGACCCTAAGCACACAGCCAAGGCAACACAGGAGTGCCTTAGGGACAACTCTGTGAATGTCCTAGAGTAGCCCAGCCAGAGCCCTGACTTGAACCCTATCAAACATCACTGGAGAGACCTGAAAATGGCTGTCCACCGCACGGTCCCCATCCAAACTTGACAGAGCTTGAGAGGATTTGCAAAGAAGAATGGCAGAAACTCCCTAATCCAGGTGTGCAAAGCTTGTTGCATCGCTACCCAAAAGACGTGTGCCGTAATTAATGCCAAAGGTGCTTCAATCCAAGTATGGAGTAAAGGGTCTGAATACTTATGTAAATGTGATATTTCAGTTTTTTCTTTTTAATAAATTTACAAACATTATTAAAATTCTGTTTTCACTTTGTCATTATGAGGTACGGCATGTAGATTAATGAGAAAAAAAATGAATTTAAACAATTGTAGTATCAGGCTGCAACAAAAAAATTGAACAAATTTAAGGGGGTCTGAATACTTTCCGTACCCACTGTATATATATATAAATGTTTACTCAGTTAACATAAAAATTCTTAAATAAGGTACTTTATCTATTTTAGCAATATTCAAGTGTTCATGTCCCTGAATAATATCTGCATGCACCGAACTCTGAAGAGTACACATAATATCTAATAGACAGCAATCCTTGTGAGTGAGAAGTCTGGTGTGGGGGCTGGATCTGGAACTGATATCTGTCCAGGTTATCTGTCTTCACGAACTGCCCTGAAATACAATTCAAACAAACAATGTAGTGTGAGGCTCTTGTGAATACTCATTTTGGCATCGGTGGTGAAGAGTACAGAAAATTCTGCCGGACTGAAATTTTGTCTTTGGTGAACAGTCTTCAAGAGTGCAAACAAAGTTTGCTTGAACAAAAACTTCACAACATTTAAAGTTTGGAAAATAATATACATACAGACCATTACAGTTTGAAGTGAGGTACGTTCACAGTCCAGACAGCAACATAGTGTGCGGGCCGGATTTGGGCCGACACTGCTACGTCTGGGCCTAGTTCTGTCTCATCATATTAATTTTAATTTCAAATAACTTTTTCATTATCATCTGTCTTTTTTCGAATTATGATGGACCCCTCTGTAGGTTGTGGTGTATGTAGTGTCCTCAGTGCAGAGTTAAACGAGATGGCCTTGTAGGACATACAGGAAATATTTGATATTTATTTGATATATTTTTTTGAATGTTTGATAAACTTTTGAATGTTTGAGGTTTTACTTACTAGTCAGATGGTTCATGGCGCTTTGGAGATGTTCTTCGACAAGAGATCCGCCCCAGCTCTGCAGCACGGCCATCAGCATGGAAGAATATAGGAACAATATGTCACATAGCCAACAAAATGTAGTATACAATGTCAGGTTTATTAGACATAAACAAACTACAGCAAAAGTGAAATGCAGAAAAGAGAAATAATAATAATAATAATAATATACAAAATATACAACAAATCTTAAGATACCATTATTCATATTTTTAGGTTTTACAGATGCATGATGATATAGTTAATATATTGTGAAAAATGTTATTTAATAAGATTTCTCAGATCACCTGTGTTTCCTGTATCTCATGCCAGCAGATCCCATTACAAATCTTCTTGTAACTTCCCCTGTTTTAGGGTTTTCTTTTCTGACGCTCCTGAAATCACAGTACAATTTATCAATATTTGTTTGCAATGAAAGTTAAAAACGTGTTTGAAATAGTTTCAGCCCATGTAAGTGACATCACCGATTGACCCCACAGTGCAGACTTTTAGTTGAAATTAATTAGCTTATAGTGACTTCCTTTTATCTATTGACAAAGTACCAGCAAAACATTTACAAAACTATCAAAGCCGCTCATCTACACATAAAATGTGCTTAAAATCTCAAACGTTCATTAATAAGAGCTCAAATCTATAGTTAGCTTACCTCTAATAGTTAGCCTCTAGCTAGTTAACAGTTGTGATGCTAACGGTCTTTTTGAAGACACTAAACCATTCCTGTAAAATAAAGATTCGACAGAAACGTGTCAATTACATGTAAGAAAGTGTCAGGAACGGTTGTATGTATTATTTGTGTAACTTTAGAGACTAAACTTACCTGAAAGCAGTGAAAACAGCAGGGAGACAGTCTCTTGCTACTTGTCAGGTAGTGAGTTGACGCCGTTACCATGGTAACCCCCTCCACTCCAGTTTAAATGCGATTTGAATGCTCAACGCGCGCGCCCATTGGCCCTGTCCACACGAACGCGGTTATTTTCAAAACGCTCTCGGTTACTCACGTAACCTCGGTTCCCCGAAATGAGGGAACGAGACATTGCTTTGGGAAATATATTTTCCTCGAATATTACTGAAGCCTTATTGAATCACGCCAGTGGAAATCACACACAAGCCATGCGAAAATATGAGGGGGCCTATCACTAGTATAAAGCAGTTGCCCTATCACATCCATTCAGAATCTTTGACTGAAGCAACTAGGCATTCCAAGATCCTGAGCTCGGTGACACGGCACAAGAGTAATGTCTCGTTCCCTCATTTCGGGAACCGAGGTTACGTGAGTAACCGAGAGCGTCTCAACTCGGTCATCACTCTACATTGCTTTGGGAACGAAGTAGGCGCCTGGCATGGCTCAGCCTGGAGCCTGCACTGAGAACGAATGATATTGGCGCCGTAAACACAGCTCAGGGGTCTGTTAGACGAATGTCCATACAGCACACGCATGCCGCGTCACATTAGGCGGAGCACTCGTGGTCAGAGAATGTGAATGGCGTTTCACCGAATAGATTAGTTGAAATTGTTTAATTTCAATGAAATGCGTGGGCACGACGCTATATGATGGCACTCAAGTCCCTAAAGACGTGGTGAACTATATCATAATACTGTGATAAATTGATAGGACAGCATTGAATTGGGTGGTGTCTATACAGGGTGTATACTAACGGTCGTCCCATTGGGATACACATCTCAGATCATGGCTGAGGCGCTGCCGCACTGATACACACGCTGAAAAGGGCTTTATCTATATAGTTGGCAAAACTATTTGGTAGACAGCTTTCCAAAAGTCGCCGCAAATGCCGCGAATAGATATGTGCCATTTGCTCCACGAATAATGATACCCACACTTTAGCTGTGGTTAAATAGCCGATTTTATCCATGTGACAGCCTTTGCTTGACATAGGCAGTCTCTTTTGTACGTCCACCAAAACATACTAATAGCTGCCCGGTGGCCTGGACTCAGTCTAGAGCGCCGAGAGGCACGCACCGCCGTATAGGCACAGCAGTATTATGCCTGTCCTGCCAGGTTGGGCGGAGCAGATAGTGATATGACCTGCGCTAAATGTACGAAAAAGCACTTTAGGCACATAACCTTTCTAGGCTTCAAGGTGAGTCTGCAATCACCTGGCCCGGTTCACTACAAGAGTCGTCAATTGAAAGCGCTGTAGGTCTCCAACTCGCCTAACAGAGGCCAAGGCGCAGCAGGAGCGCTGTCCCAGAGAGAGTGCGGCCGCTGATTAGCAACTAACGGGTCCCAGTGAAAGGCCAGCACTAGCCTGGCAGTAGAGTAGAGTGGGTAGAGGGTTCAGCCTTCTTGAATTTTTAAAAGTCCGTAGACGTTGACGTGCGCGAAAACTGCCACATAAAGGCTACATACACTTCACTGTGGGATGGCATACGACCGCTACAAATCATGCTCTTGAAGGAAGACAAGGATTACATTAGCAGGCTGATTGGGCGCTGGTTTCGCGATACGCAAACCTCCATCTCTATGTGCGTAGCGCCTTGTGCTGAGGGAGCTCTGAGCCTCAGTAGCCTGAGCGACGATCCCAGCTGCTGTGCGCCTCGCTTATGTAGGTTGAAGCCAGGACATGAAGCTGATTTGGGTGCCAGTCTTTGCGCTTGAGAGAGAAGGTCTCTCATTGGGATCCATTTTGGGCTACCAGCATTCCGGAACTCACGGCTGATTGGCAGGCAGGGTGCCACAACAGAACAGACTCCTTCTCCTGATTTTTTGTTTAGTGAGGGCAGAAGTTTCACTCGGAGTGAGCGGGCATACTGCGCTTCGCTGCTGAAGCAAGTATCTCACTCCAAAGTCAGCGAATAAAATAGCGGGCAGTGAGTACTTTCGCTGATGCGAAGAGGATCCACCTTCCGTCTCTGCCGAATACAATCAAATCATTTGACTGTCAGCAAAATCTCTCCCGGATGCTATCTCTGCCCCTCGCGAGGGCCCCGCGCTGTAGCGCTGTGGGTGTCCGGGACATACCGCCTGATGGAGAGGTGGCGATCTGCCACAGAGCGAAGTCTCTCGCCAGTTGCAGTGGTCGCTCCGATAAACGCGCCACCCGTCCTGACCCAACGTGACGGTGGAGAATGTCTGGGAGAGATCACACTGGAAGCCCAGACAGCTTATGTGCCATGACTTCACCACGTCCGGAACTGCACATGGCTCCCCAGGCCGTACTCGATGCATCTGTCGCCGCTCCTGATTACTCTGGGTTACACGCGAACACCCTGTATAGCAGATTAGCACTGTGCCAGGCTCACAGTATGCAACAAACAGCATCACTTTGATGCGTACGGGCACCTGCGATCAAAGTGAGCCACTGTTTGCATACGCTGAACCCTGGCGCGATATGACTCTGTATCGCCGGGGTGTTCAGATAATAAGGATCAGGAGAAAGAGTGTTACGACAGATGCACGCAGTACGGCTGGGGAGCCGTATGCGATGGCAGACCAGCCTTCGGGACGGGTCAGAAACGGAGAAGTCATGGCACATAAACTGTCTGGAGCTCCGTGCTGTACACCAGCGCCGAGTGCTTTCTCCCAGACATTCTCCACCGTCACGCCTGCCAGGACGGACAGCATGACAGTGGTGGCGCTTATAAATCACCAAGGCGGTGTGAACTCACGAACACTGCTGCAACTGGCGACCTTCTGTGGGCAGATCGACACCTTCCTCTCCATCCGTAGGCAGTACATGTCCCCGGACGCCTGAACTACGCGGATTTACTGTCGAGGGGCGATAATCCACGTGTGGGAGTGGAGATTACACCCTTGACAGTCAAAATGATTTGGAGGTATTCGGCAGGGCGGAGGTGGATCTTCGCATCAGCGGAGAACACCACTGCTCCGCTGTTTTATTCACTGACACACTCTCCCCTGGGAGGGATGCACTAGCTCACAGCTGGCCGAAAGTACTTAGCATGCCTTTCCTCCAGTGAAACTTCTGCTTTGCGTGCTTTGCAGAATCAGAGAGTAAAAGGAATCTGTTCTGTTAGTGGCACCGAAATGGCCCAATCAGCTGTGGTTCCCAGAACTGGTGGAGATGCTGGTAGCCCCCTGTGGACTATCCCACTGAAGAGAGACCTCCTCTCAAGCACAAGGAACGATATGGCACCCAAATCCAGAGTCATGGAGCCTTCATGTCTGGCTGCTCAACGGAGCTTGCCAGTAACAGATGCACTTCCTCAGCGCGTGTTGAACACTATCTCTGAGGCTAGGGCTCCTTCCACGAGGCGTCTTTACGCACATAAATGGAGAGTTTTTTCAAGTTGGTGCGTATCGCGGGGCGAAGACCCAATCAACTGCCCAATACCAATAATTCTTGCCTTCCTCCAAGAGCGATTTGATAGTGGTCGTATGCCATCCACATTGAAAGTGTATGTGGCCGCTATAACAGCCTTTCACGCGCACGTCGAAAATCGCCCGATCGGCAGAAATGACCTGATCATACGGTTTTTAAAAGGAGCAAGAAGGCTGAACCCTCCTCGCCCTTCTACTCTACCCACTTGGGACTTGGCGCTTGTGCTTGACGCTTTCACGGGACCCCCGTTCGAGCCCATACAATCAGCGAGCTTGCGAGCGCTCTCTCTCAAGACAGCGCTCCTGCTCGCGCTGGCCTCTGTTAAGCGAGTTGGAGACCTGCAGGCGCTTTCAATTGACGACTCGTGTATTGAATTCGGGCCAGGTGATTGCAGACTCACCTTGAAGCCTAGAAAAGGTTATGTGCCTAAAGTGCTTTCGACTCCATTTAAAGCGCAGGTCATAACACTATCTGCTTTCCGCCCCGAAACACCGACCGGGACGGAGCCGCTTAATACACTCCTGCTGTGCCCTGTACGTGCGGTGCGCACTTATATCGAGCGCTCTAGACAGTTCAGACTCTCGGAGCAGCTATTTGTATGTTTTGGTGGACGCACAAAAGGACTGCCTGTGTCCAAGCAAAGGCTGTCACACTGGATCGTCGACGCAATTGCTTTGGCTTACAGCTCTAAGGGCGTGGAATGTCCTATAGGGGTTCGGGCCCACTCAACCCGCGGACTCGCGTCATCCTGGGCCTGGGCAAATGGCATGTCTATTCAGGACATTTGTATGGCGGCAGGCTGGTCGTCACCCAGCACTTTCGCGAGGTTTTATAACCTAGATGTGTCGTCGCTTGCCTCGCATGTGCTGTCAGTGCGAGCAGCGCACGCGCTTACTCAGCCTCAGCTATGATCTGAGATGTGTATCAGTGGTTTCGACTAGGTCGTATACACCCTGTATTGACGCACCACCAATTCAATGCTGTCCCTATCAGTTTATCACAGTATTATGATATAGTTCACCACGTCTTTTAGGACTTGGTCACCATCATACTCTGCTTATCGAGCACCAGTACGGCCGTGCATCATAACACATGATTTCATTGAAATTAAACAATTTCAACTAATCTATTCGTGAAAGCGCCGAAGCCGCCGCCATTTCACATTCTCTGTTTCACCGGAGTTAACTCCGCCCCTGATGTGACGCGGCATCGTCTAGCTGCCGCGCCCCTGACTTTACATGGTTTCGACTAGGTCCTGTAGACCTGAGCTGTGTTTACTAAGAGCGCCAATATCATTGCCGTTCTCATTACGGCTCCGAATGTGAAACTTGACATACTTAGTCGAGCCAGGCTCCATCGCTGTGACACGGCGGGATTTTATACGTTCCCATAGCAATGTAGAGTGACCGAATTGAAGGGGAACGCTCTCGGTTACTCACGTAACCTCGGTTCCCCGAAATGAGGGAACGAGACATTGCTCTTATTGCCGTGTCACCGAGCTCAGGATCTTACAATGCCAAGTTGCTTCAGTCAAGATTCTGAATGGATGACGTACAAGCGCTGCTTTATATAGTGACGAGCCCCCTCATATTTTGCGCGCTTGAACGCCATTGGCCAGTTTCACTGGCGTGATTCAATAAGGCTTCAGTAATATTCGAGGAAAATGTATTTCCCATAGCAATGTCTCGTTCCCTCATTTCGGGGAACCGAGGTTACGTGAGTAACCGAGAGCGTTCTCAAGCATACAGAACGAGCGCATGAAACGCGTAGGGCGAGGTGAGATTCTTTTCACTAGTTCATCGATCGCGGATGTTTTCATTATCTCGGCCGGATTAAAAAAAAAGTGTAAGAGATAATAATAGTAATAAAAACAAAAATATGTCACCAAATATACTTGGGCGGCCGTTAATATACCTGGGCGGGCCGCTCAGGTAAAGTATATGTGTGGGAAACACTGGGAGCGAGTCTACTTCATATGTACACTTCAGGCCACTCCATAGACCAAAATGCAACATGATTATGAAGTCATTGCAGATGCCGTTTAATTTATCCCCACCCCAAACAATGTATACATGATTTTTTTTTTTTTACATTTATAGCAACCCAAGCACACGTATATACATATAGAATGCTGCACCAAAAATCATAAGGGGAAAAATGTAAACAATAAACCAACTCCATAGCAGATTCTAAGTGATCAAGGGCTTAGGATGTTCCAGTTCAGCCCATTGCAAGGGTTCGCCAGAAGTGGGCACTCATGCAACGTAATCAATGACGCACATCCAAGTAAACGAGATGGAGGGATGTTTGCGAGTGAAGGGCATAAAAAAATGAACTGGAACGCAGCCCAGTTATACATTCGAGATTGTGGTGCATTATAGGATTGAATGAGTGTGCTCAATAACATCCACTACAAATGGCTGTCTAGGGGGCAATTTTGGACACAGCCCTTGTTTCGCTGCGTTACTATGGCAGCCGTGTGTGTGTGTGTGTGTGTGTGTGTGTGTGTGTGTGTGTATGTTCCTGGTAAAACCTATGTTATGGGGATAAAATGTCCCCACGGCAGTATTTAAAATCCTTGTCCTTGTGGGGACATTTTGTTTTGGTCCCCATGAGAAGACAAGCTTATAAATCATACAGAATGAAGTTTGAAAATCAAAAATGCAGAAAGTTTTCTGTAAGGGGCAGGTTTAAGTGTAAGGTTGGTGTAGGGCAATAGAAAACACAGCTTGTACAGTATAAAAACCATTACGCCTATGGAATGAGCTCATAAAACATGAAACCAAATTTAACTTTGTGCCACAATGGGAAAAATGATTAAAAATAGTAAATGATGTTTATCTGAAAGTGTAACAATGCAAATAGGTTTCTGTAAGGGTTAGGTTTAGGGGATAAAAATATTGTTTGGTCAGTATAAATGTAATAGAAATCTATGGAAAGTCCCCACAATTCACAGAAGCAAACGTGTGTGTGTGCGTGTGTGTGTGTGTGTGTGTGTGTGTGTGCGTGTGTGTGTGTTCACTACTGCTGTGAGTACAAAATCTGAGTATGGGTTACCATACTTGGCCACATGTCGTGTCACTTCTTTTCAAAATTATAAGTGGTGTGAGACGTGAATAAAGGTTTCGAATGACCCAGGGTTAATTATTTCAAGTGCGGAGCTCTACATTTTAAATACTAGTAAAACATACAATAGTTATGATGAAAAAAGCTTGCTGGACATTTAATAGAATAAACCTGTTTGCACTGCTTAGTGTATGCAGTTAGTTTTCCTGACAGGGCCCAACTCTTCTGCTGACTATCTGAACTAAAACCTCTGTCTATGTGAGTTTCACTTCCTCTGATGGACTCAGTGTCGTTGCATTGCAATGTCCTGCACAGTCTAAAAAAAAAGGTTTTGATGTAGAAACATCAAAGGGTGTGTCTTTGCACATGCGAACTGAATAAATGTACTTTTTATGCCTTCTCGTTTGGATGTGAGATGATGAGAAAGTCGCTTTGCTCTGGCACCCAGTGACAGTGTGGTTACATGAGGCTGGTAACATTGTGGTCACCATATGCAAACTAATATTATTCTTTCACAGCTCCATCAGCAAATGAAGCTTGCTGTTTCAACTCTGACACATCAGGACCTTTAACAAAGAGAGTCTTTTTTCCTAAGTAAAACTTCCCTATTCTTCTAGGATTTCACTTCACTTTCGCTCCCTGATGAGCTGCCAGTACTTTTGGTCATTTATAGTAATGGGCATGTACATGCTCGACCTTCACTTCCCACACACTGCAGTGTTGGTGGATGAAACGCTTGCGCTCTTGCACTAGACCCTGGTGGTGAGAGATGCAAACAAATTTAGAGACCTAAAAGCCCCTAAACCTCAAGCAGAACTTTCAGGAGGCGCTTCTTAAAGGTCTCGTCACCAAAGCTCTTTTGTGTGTTGTTATTAGTGCAGTTATGCACAAACAGAGAGAGACGCAGAGCAGTCAGTGTGAGGAAGTCTATTTTTTCTCTCTTCTGTTTCACTGTGCTGTCACGAATGCCTCAGTCTGTCGTCTAAACTTCTGGACATGAACGTCTTTCAAGAGTCCTGCTGCTCCATTTTAGGAGTTCTTCTGGTTTTCCTTCTCCAAGGTGAGTGACTTGAGAAATACAGCAGGTATTCCTGTATACGGAATGAATATGAATATTTTAAATGTGTTCTCGAGTGAGTCGAGAAATACAGCAGTTAGTGTCAAAAAGGTGTTAACCGACCTTTCCTATTTGTATTTGGTGTGTATTGGGAATGAATGTGCATTGAGCAACTCTTCCTTCCATTTATGTAATGCTAATAATGCTCTGAAGTACATACATGTATGGCACAGTAAACTAAATTAAATGTATATGTTTTTAAATACAGAATTAAATACGTTTAATGCAAAGATTGTAATATATAATGCAAAGCATATTTAACGCAATTTTACTTTACTGTATTTTTACTTTTCTTTTTGAGGGAAATGTTTATGCATATTAAGCTAATATCAGTATTTCATTTGCGAGAAAAGGCTGTTCGACTCAGGAAACCTCAAGCCTTATCTTGAGAGAATGTGGCCAGTTGTAATAGACCGTTTTTCTGTTGCAAACAGCATTACATTGTGAAATCAGGTTAATTGGGACATTTTTCTAGTCATTACAGTGGCCAAAATCTGTCCCAATGTACCTGAATTCACCATAATCAAAAAACATATGGTTTAATGTTGACTTGGCGTTTGGTATTATTTCACCAAAATGGCAAAAATTGTGTAATACTTGCAAAAAGACATGCAACTGTTGAAGTAGAGTAAATAAGCGGATATGAGAAAATAAAATTTAGATGTTAAAATGAAAATAGATACATGAAGAAATCGCAGTGCGATGGGTGGTAGTGCTGCTGTGAAACACTTCCTTATAGAGCATGAATGAGCACAAGTTACCAAATACAGACACAGATCAGGAGTCACTGTCCACTGCAAATTTACATTATAAACACCAAAGACCAAATGCATCCAGATCTGGAGGGAATAATGTTATTTTTCATCCTGATGGTGCTGTGGAGCCGTCCTCAAGAAGACAAGAGTGAGATGTGTGAGATGGTCTGTGCTGAGAGCAACGTCTAAAACTCAGACTCTGTGAGCTTCTTTTGATGGTTTATTTATCATTTGTCAACTTTCTGTTCCTTTTTTTCTCATGGGTTTTGTTGATGTTGTTGTCAAACTGATATTTTATGAAGTATGTCAGTGGACACATGTTGTCTTGTGTTAAATGTGAAAAATATGGCATGAATTTGTGACCGTATGTAAGCATTTTGTGTTGTTTGTTCTGTGTTGTAGGGTCGTGTGTTGATTCAGATACAGAGGTTGTGCACAAAGCTGTTGGAGACTCGCTGGAATTAATTGCTGATTATCCAAAAGAAAATCTTGAAGTACAGTGGAAATATAATGGGATTAACTTTGCTGAGTATCAAAATAATAATTTAAAAAAAGTTAAACCCGAATTATTTCACGAAAGGCTAAAGATGTATAAGGAGGACAATATCAGCGTAACAGTGGCAGACCTTACACTCCAGGATTCTGGAAGTTTCTCTATTGTTGCAGAAGGAAAATCTAAGCAATATAAAACAAAATTAATTGAGCTACACGTTCATGGTGAGTTTAATTGCTTGATATCTTTCCTGTTAATCATGTTTACCATGCAAACCGCAAATTCTAAAACAACACATTTAAGAACTGATGCTTTATATGTTCATGGTCATTAAACTAAAATTAAATAGTTCCTTTATGAAGAAATCAGCTAATATAATTCAATTTGCATACTATTCTTCTACAGGTCGCATCACAGATGTACAGATTGTGTGCAATGATTCCTGGCTGAAATCACAAAACATCTGCATGTTTAATCTTCGGTGTCTGGCGTCCGGTGACCCCAACCCCTCCTACAGCTGGACCGGTCATCAGATCCAGACTCAAGGATCTCACCTGAATATCAGCCTCCGTCCAGCAGAGAGCGCTACACTCACCTGCACAGCCAACAACACCTTCAGCATCAAGAATACTACTGAGACTGTAGTGTGCACAGAGAAATCTGATGATTCAAGTATGTTTCTGCATAAAATACTGAACTTCTTAAAATCTCTAATGATTACAAAATGTTATAGCCTTCTCTGAAATCTATAAAGAGCACTAATAATTATGCAACTTTGTGCAAAGATGCAGGTTTTCCTCAGGAGTATTTGCTGATTGCGGTAGGCGTCGGTCTCGTCGTTGTTGTCGTATTCAGTGGAGCGCTCGCTGTGTGCTGCAGGTGGAGGAAGAATAAAGGTGAGTTAATGTGCACAAACAGTGCAGGAGTTATACAGCATTTCAATCACAAGCTCACAGCTGTTTTCACACACTTTCAGAACAAGCAGAAAGTGAGGCTGATATTACAGTCTACGAAGACGTGAAGACTGATGTCCCTGCAAAGGTGAACGGCTCATTCCTATCTATGTGCTTTTTAAGGTTCATGTGGTTTTGCAAAACGATTTCAAATCATTTTTGGAAGCTGTAATTAAAAAAAAGACTATTGGAGTAAGTTTTGTAAGAAAATACTATTATACTATTTATTATTTGCTAGCCGTTTCTTTGTGTTTATTTGTGAAATTTACTAGCAATTTATGAGCGAAAATGAAAAAAATGGTGGGGAAAATTTTCATTCAGTGCTATTTCACAAATAACTGAATTAAATCAAATAGCAAATTTTAAGTAGAACGACTGCAACAGTATTTTCTTGTAAAAAGTACTCCAAGAATATCTTTTTCACAAGGAAAAAAAAAATAGTGTACATTGATTTTTTTAATTTATACTTTTAATAATAGTTTTTTAATTGTATGACTCTTCTTAGACACATATGAACTCTGTTTTAAATGCATATAAACCTTATTTGTGGCATAGAAATGGAGATGCGGTTCTAGCTAACCAGACTGAATCTATATTACAGAAACGCTCTGAAAGTGTTGTGAACGGGATGTCCATTTATGAAACAGTGGACGCTCCAAAACCCTCACAAAACTTGGTGAGTACTTGCATGCATACATCATAAACACATCTATTACTGCTGTCAGTTTTATTTATTTATTGCTTATTAATTAGGCTCATATCATGTGTTTACTAACAAAATCATAATTCTTGCACATACCATAGAAGGCTAAATATGAGATTGTCTGAATATGGCAGTCTCAGTATTTGACACGTTCATTGAATCAGAGAGACTGAGCTTTGTTGCATGATTGGGAAGTTGATGGCTTTGTTGCGAAGTGTTTCTCTGGAATCCTTTGTAACGTCTCACACCTACTCCCCTTGCAGCCTCAAACCCTGTATGACAAAATCAACTATCAGCGTCACCCTGCGGTCAGCCCCAGCACTTCCTCCCCTTACCAGGAAGTCCTGTGAGTGAGACACAGACAGACGCTTCATATAGCGTTCTGTCCTCTTATTTCTGGATCGGGCTAACCAGCCTCCCATATACATTATTGGCTGCATCGGTTGATCTTTGAACTCTTGCATTAAATGTGCTGTGTATTAAATGTATCATGTTGAAACACTTTTTTATAAAGGACATTTTTACTCCTTCTGCACAACACACAATATATTACATTACATACACTATCATTCAAAAGTTTGGACTCTCCTTGGAGTAAGATTCTCTAAAGTTTTTGAAAGAAGTCTTTTAAGCTGAGCAAGGCTGCATTTGATCAAAAACACTGTAAAAACAGTGAAATATTACAATTTCAAATAACTGGTTGGAATATAAGTTCAAATGTAATTTTTGCTGTGATCAAAGCTGAATTTTCAGCATCATTACTTCAGTCTTCAGTATCACATGATCCTTCAGAAATCATTCAGATTTGCTGCTCAAGGAACATTTCTTATTATTATTGAAAACAGTTCATATTGTCGTGGAAACTGTGACACATTGTATTTTTCATGATTATTTGATAAATAGAATGTTCAAAAGAAATGCTATTATTTGAAATAGAAATCTTCTGTAACATTGTAAATGTCTTTACTGTCATTTTTGATCAATTTAATGCATCCTTGCTGAATAAAAGTGTCTTACAGTTTTTTTAAAAAACATTGTTGAGTCCAAACGTTTGAATGGTATTGTATGTATTTTTCGACACATTTTTCTGTACATGACAAATAATTAAAAATACTTAGTTTCAGTTATTGATATGCATTAAAATCAAAAGTAAAGCAATAATATTGAGACCAAAGACACAACAGCCGAAACAGTTTAGCAATGATTGAAATCATCTAACCTCCAGACGTCTGTGTGAATGACTCTTTGACATGACTGAAGTATTTAAGTGAAGAAGTTTTTGAAGTTGTTTTTTTTTTCTTAATAACATTATACATCACACTCTACAGTTGTCTGTTCTACAAATCTAGTGAATCTGTAACATAACAAGAATAAACATGTATAGTTTCTGCATGTTTTTATGGTATTTAAACACGTTTAGCACGTTCACAGCTGGGAGATTTTAATTGATCCAGTTAAATCCTTCTTGTGTCCTCAGTTTGTCATGTAATTCTGTCGGTGTAGGAGTATGTAGCCTTTGCTGTCAGTCAGCTGCTCACAGATTGCTGATACAATGTAGAATTAAATTCACTTCCTCTCTTTATAATTACACCACTGTCAGGCATTTACGGATTGGTCACGTAATATCTCAAATTAATACCACTGTTTCCATCAGCATCATTATTTCTCTTTCACAGCTTGTTGCAATCTGTTCATCTGAGATGACTAATACATCCAACTCATCAGCCTGATACTTGACCCGCCATCTATGTCCTTAAAGAGTTAGTGAAAATTAGTCCATGTTTTACTCACCCTCAAAGCATCCTAGGTGTATATGACTTTCTCCTTTCAGACGAATCCAATAAGAGTAGTATTAAAAATTAACCTGGCTCTTCCAAGCATTAGAATCGGAGTAGCCGGGTGTTTTTGTTCAACAGTCCAAAATTAGTCAAATAAAGCACGTGCATCCATAATAAAACATGCCTCACTCGGCTCCAGGGGGTGAATAAAGGTCTCCTGTAGCGAATCTATGCGTTTTTGTAAGAAAAATATCAATATTTAAAATGTTATAAATTCTTTTTTCTCACTTCTGCTGACTGTCATATGAGCTAACCGTTCTCATGAGTTTGTTTACAGGAGCAAAGGAAAACCAGTCTCCTCTTGGCTTATATGGAAATCCTCTGACATTTTTCTTTACAAATCCTCGCTTTGTGCTTCAAATTCGTGACCGTCATTTTGTTTTGTTCTCTCTCCACGTTCGTCACTAATCACGCAATGCCGCCAAAAACGCACCGATTGACTACAGGAGGCCTTTATTCACCCTCCGGAGCCGAGTGAGGCATGTTTTATAATGGACTTCTTTTGGACTGTTGAACAAAAACACCCATCTACTCCCATTCTAACGCTTGGAATAGCAAGGACAATTTTAATATAACTCCGATTGGATGTCAGAAGAAACTCATATACACCAAGGATGCCTCGAGGGTGAGTAAAATAGGTTAATTTTCATTTTTGGGTGAACTAACTCTTTAAAACTTCTCTCACATAATGCTATAAGACTGAAGCCGTCACTCAAAAACTCAAGTCGTCTCACTTTCAAAAGTGTTTTATGGAGTTTTTGTCTACTTTTGTCCAAGTTTTTTCCAGAAAGACTTTTCGTCAGCTGAATAATCGGTGTGTTGTCAATCCACTGAACGCACTGTGCTTCTAGCTTCATTTTCAATCCTGTCAAAAATTAAATATGGCGCTAACCTGACTAAGAGTTCACGTTCACACAACAGCAAAAATAAAAGGCTGTCAGTCCTGTATTTAAGCAACCAAATGAACCGAACCGAATCACACCCGTTCATTTTCAGAACTCACAACACGTGTAAGAAATGTTTGTTGCCTTTATTTTTTGCTACTGCATATGCTAAAACCAAAAGGACTGCAATGAATTGCACAAACTGCAAATGGTGCAGACTTCACACTTCAGCTCCCCCTCTAGAAAAAAAGCCAAAAAGAATCAAACAACTCTTTGTATATTTGCATGTGTCACTTTTCAGTGGCTCTGCCCTGTGAAAGTGTCCAGTGCGGTGAAGTTGTCACGAACAATGTCTCTTCATCACTCTGCTGTTAGTAAAGGCCATTTTCATATGATCACAGTTTCTGCAGTTTTATGAAGTTAGATTTAAAACATTTTAAAGACCAAGTAAATTTAAGGCATCACCCACACTTAAAGTGGTCATGAACTGCCTTTGTTTTTTTTATTTTGTACTGTTCTCTGAGGTAGACTTATAATGTTATCAAGATTTTTATGTCAAAAGACATCATTTAGAAGTAATAAGCTATTTTCTGTCCTGTTTTTCACAACCCTCATCAGAATGCTCTGTTTGACCTCGTTTGACCTCTTAGTTGAACTTGCCGTTACACGTGCAGTTTTGGACGTGATATTTATTTAGTTTGGATTTGATATTTATTTTTTGCTGTGATCACTGTCACTGTGGTTATAGATGATATTCACAAGTAGAATATATGGGCTTGATATTTCGAGAATCAGACACAAAACCGTCCTGCTACAAGTGGCATTATTTAATTATTACTTTTTTAAAATAATTAAACACTGTGCAGTCAAATTTGACGTTGTGGTTTTATATAAGACTATTGTATGTGTCATTATATTATTATAATTTTACCAAAGTCAAGCTGAAGTGGAGTTAAAAGGTTTTTGACCAGCGAATGTCTGAGTGTTTTGCAACATTAAAACAGTCACATCTGAGGCAGTGAATGCATTGCATTACATTTTTATAAACTTACAGGTTATAAAGTTTATTGGAGTTATGTGAGCACTCAGTTTTTCACTCAGCCAAAATAGCATGTTATAAAAGTTACAGTTAGAATAAGTTACTCTGATATTCCCTTGTATTTTGTTTGTTTAAATGTACTGCTCTGATTTGTCTTATGTTCTTTCTGTAAAGTGAGAGTCAAAGAAAAGCACGATGTAAATAAAACTCTGAAATAATTCTGAAATAAAGTCACTGGGCAGTTTGCAGAGGTGTTAAAATTCAGTGGAAGGTCCTTTAATGGAACCAGTTTCTGAAGTATTTACTCATATCCAGATATGCTGAAACTGAGGTTGTGTGTCTATTTCTAGGTAACACTGACCACTTCCCATTAACAAGACAAAAACTCACTCACTTACTCACAATGACTTAAAACAGATGGGTCATTGCTGAGAATACTGTTACACACTGAGCACATACTGCTACAATTCATCATAACAAACAGAAATTACACAGAAAAATTGGTAGGAAAGAAGACAGACAATTTATTAAATAAAAAAGCTGTCATGCTGAGTCCAGATTTAAAGGACATTTGTACCAGAAGTATCATGTCCATTCAGACTGAAGGAACACAGGCCTTCAGATCTTTCAGCCGAATGGATTTTGAACACAACATCCATTTTTGCATCTTTAAAAAAGTTGTCTAAAGTACCAGAAATCATCATTCACACAGGTGACATGACACATTTCACAGACCGGATCCAATGAGGTCAAACCAGCAGTCACAACCTCTGCACATCGTTTTCTTTAAAGGGGAACTATTATGCAAAAATCACTTTTATAAGGTGTTTGAACACAGTTGTGTGGCTGCAGTGTGTGAAAACATCTAGCCTATAATGGTAAAAATCTACCCACTCATTTATTTATAATCTAATAAAATCATAAACAGTCTCTCAGGACGAGCTGTTTCAGATTCTCCCTCTCTGCACGTCACTGAGGGGAACAAGTCCCACCCATTAGTGACGCTGCCCTATAAGCAGAGACACAGCCCTGAGTGAGAAGCTGCGGTCCGCCTCCGCCATTAACGTTACTGATCACTGTAGCTGCTGGAGATATACAATGTCAGCGCCAAAGAGGCTTTTCAAGTGTTGTGTTTTGGGATGCACTAACGAACATAGGAGTCTCCATAGACTCCCTCTATCTGAGCCATTGTGGACACTGTGGTTAAGTTTCATTTTCTGAGGAAATATCCCGGAAAAAATCGGTAAAGTCCCCAATACGAGTAGGGATCAATAGCAACGCTTCATGCGCGAACGTCAGCTCCAGACAAAGTAAGTATTGTGCGTTTGTTTTCCAAATTGCCTTTCTGAAAGAGCTTCTTGGCACTCTGTAAGGATAATGATGCTAAAGCTATCATTGTCTGTCTGTTTTCTCTGATGCTGTCTTCATGAATGATCGTGAATAGGAATGTGGTAGTTAAAAGTTGCATATGAAAGCAATGTGAGGCGATCGTTTGAGTTTGTTGAGCTCATAAACACAAGTGGGACTTATAAAGTTTGTGATAGCATGAGACCAGCTATGTTGTTATTTTTATGGTGCTGTGCTCCCTGTCTGTGTAATTCATAAACAAATTTATTATGCACAGTACAATCAGATGACTGACTTTGAAACAGAGTATGTTTTCTGTAAAGATAACAGGCTTGTATTAATTGTGGAATGTTTATTTGCCAAGGCTAGCACTGCTAATATGGCAGCTGGAGCTCTTGAAGCTCCGCCCTCTTCTCCGGGAGCAACAGCTCATTTGCATTTAAAGCAACACACTCAATATCAGAGCGTTTGGGCTCATACCCTAAAAGTGGTAATTTTAACAAGCTATAAAAAATTATCTGTCGGGTATTTTGAGCTAAAACTTCACATACACACTCTGGGGACATCAGAGACTTATTTTACATCTTTTAAAAAGGAGCATA
The DNA here is from genome assembly GCA_021397915.2 of Tor tambroides. Classification (NCBI taxonomy): domain Eukaryota; kingdom Metazoa; phylum Chordata; class Actinopteri; order Cypriniformes; family Cyprinidae; genus Tor; species Tor tambroides. Next base: position 9,770 of record JAFVLL020012908.1, on the reverse strand, counting down.
ATAGGTCCCCTTTAAAATGAAACTTCTGTCAAATATAATTACAGATGTTGCCTTCCATAAAGTAATAGGCATGCTGATCACTGTTCAGTTGAACCTTATGCAAGAGAACTTTTCTTCTTACGCCACTTCTCGTGTTCCTTGAACACCAGGGGAGCCAGGACTGAAACTGGTGGTGCTGCTTCAAAAAAACAAATATCCAGGATAAGTACCGTGGTAATCTGAGTCCATTACATCTGTGATGTCTGTGGTGTGATGTTACCATATATTCTGGATGAAACGAAGGGGGGCTTCAGGGACAGCAGCTGTAATTCTGTCTAGAAAACATCAATTACAGTTCATAAAAACCATATGATTAATGTAAAAGTTGCACTGTAAAGCTGATTACAAGATATGTTTGTTACCTTTATTTTTCGTAAATGCATATGCTAAGCCCAAAACGATTGCAGCTGTAAGTAGAATACTCAGTATCACAGAGGAAGCGCACGAACAGTAAACTGTGCAGACTTCACACTTCTGCTTCTCCTCTAGAAAAAAAAGAATTAAACAACTCTTCATATATTTGCATGTGTCACTTTTCAAAGGCCTTGCCCTGTTGTCCAGTGAGGTGAAGTTACAGGCCGCTTCTGTCAAGAACAATGTCTCTTCATTCACTCCGCTGTCAGTAAAGCCCACTTTCATATGATCACAGTTTCTGCAGGTTTTTATTTAAGACTCTTTTAGACCAAGTAAATTCAATTTAAGTTATTAGCAACATTAAAAGTTTGAAAATACGACTTCCAACGGTCTCTTACTTTTTATTTCATTTTACCAAAAAATAATTTTTAAAAATAGCTATAGCTTGAATAGCTGCGTGTTAAGCAGACACTTATGTGTTTTAAGCTCAAATGTCACCGTTTTTTTTTTTTTTTGCATTCACAGTCTACATTTCACACCTCAAGACCAAAGTATTTTCATGTTTTGATGCCAGTGATTAGCTCATGCATACAGCCAAACTCAAAGTACATTTAATTAAATAGCGCACGCAAATGACACAAGATTATTTATACAGCGACACAAGCGCACTAGTGAGTTTCACTCCTGTCCAGCGTATGAGCTATTTCACTGCAGAAGTTATGGCCAATATAGATGTGTTGGTACCCCTTTTTAACCCCTTAATTGTCACCCCCCTTTTTGAAAATAGACTTGAAAGTACACCATTTAAAGTTAAATTGATATAATTCATGAACGCTTTTGAATACAGACCTAAGGTCGGTCTCATTTTAAAGAAGACAATCAGCAGATTATTGCAGAAGTGAAATAATTTCCAAAAATTAGTTAAAAAAAAGTTATAAAAGTTTAAATTTACTGTAAAGAAAATGTACTGTAGTATTTTTATTTTATATTATATAAAATAAATATTTTACAAAATAGGTTTTAATCCAGATTTGGCATAAAATTAAAGCCATATATCTAAATAAGTTGTGTTCCGAATTTGAAGTTGATATAAAAAAAAATTGAGGTTACTATGCAATTTTGTTTAGGCGTTATACCACAAACAGCCACTGGGTGCCATCCAAACCCCATTGAATTTTTTAATGCATTTTTCTGTCACAAATGTATCAATTTCTCTCTCAGTATTACTCCTATCACCAAATATGGAATCTTGAGACTCAGACCTTTCCGATGATATGTATTTTGTCAAGATTATAAAAAGTTTTGATTCTATAAGACCGTAATACATTTGGAATATGACACCTTCCACTAAGGGGGAGGAGCCCGCTAAAAGATTTTAAAGTACCATTTCTATGGTAACGCAATGTCCGATTTCAAAACGGTTTTCACAAGATGAATTTTGAAGTTTTAAGCTTTCAAATGATATATAATATATGATGATTACTAAACCATGTGATAGGAAAAAAAGGAAACAAATATAATTTTTGTGTCAAAGGTCAGAGCTCCTGTTATGGTGTATATGTTTTGAGGTGCGCTCATGTCATAAATTAATCTATTACTGCTCCTACATAATTTCTAACAACAAACAGTGGTAAAATATCTATTTAGGAGTCTTGGACCTTTCCAACGATATATAGTTTGTCATGATTAGATTAGGATTTAATTGTAATATATTGAAGTAAATTTAGGTGTCCCGTATACAGGACGGTGACAGTTAAGGGGTTAAACTAGAGATTGAAATGTTTCGGCTTCACTTTTCAGGATGTGTGCGGCACACTTGGTTCAAGTCGTGTTGGACAGATCATATTTACGAGTTGAACGCACATGAATGCCACCACAAATTCATAATTACCAAAGTCTGAAATTTCTTTAAGCCCTGGGTTTCCAAGTTGAGTGCGTGTCAGCAGCATCAGTATTGACGGTAAATTTGTTAAAATGAATGCAATTTTATTTTTATTTTTTCCTCATTCAGTTGCATGTACAAAATACCATTGTATTGTTCAATCAAGATTGGACATATATTACAATCCAATTTAAAGAATGTTCATAAATTGAATAAAACCATAAAAAAGCAGAACACACTCGAAGCACATTTGTGTTTATCAGGTTTTCAAAGTAGAGTTTAAAAACATTGCTGAATTTTATGTACATTGCAATCTTCTCAGACCAAAGTGACTTGAATGCACCCGATGTGGTAATTACGACTTCCCAAATCGTAAATACGAACTTCCCAGGAGGACTTCAATGGACCAAGAGTACAAACAGTTAGAAAAATCGGGCAATGTTGATAATTAAAGGGGTCATCAGATGCAAAATTCACTTTTTTATTCACTTGGTGTTTCAACATAAATGTGTGTTGGGATTGTGTTTACACATCCACCCTATAATGATAAAAATCCACCCAGTGCTTTTTTTAAATCCCCCAAAATAATAACCCCTTTCTTAAATCAACCTAAATGCGTCTTTGTTTGTGCAAATCATTCGTGATCCAGCTTCACCTACAGAAGTGAGTACAAGGTTTTTTTATGACTCTTTGCAAATCACCTTTCCTAGTAACATGCTAGTTATCAAGTTCTGCGGCTAAAGTAAATGGTCTCATGAGAACAGCTGGTCACTCCACAGAAGAGAGGGGCGGGGTGAGCAGAGCTCATTAGCATTTAAAGAGACATGCACCGAAACGGCTCGCTGTAAACAGAGCTATTTTGGCCAGGTAAAAAGGGTGTTGTTTTACACTACTTTTAACCAAAGTATGTTATAGACTTTTCATGAAGACCCTAAAGAATCATATCAACTTGTGGAAAATGGGCATCTGATGACCCCTTTAAAGTTCATGCACTCAGTTTGCATAACCTACAGCACATGTACGTCTGCAAGATGTCTGTTAAAGATTGTGTCATCTGGAAAGCATCTGCTATGTACAAACCTCTGATAAACGTCTTTAAGATGTCAGTTTTACATACATTCTAAATCATAAACATCTTAAAGACATTTTCTAAACGTCTGTTTGACATCTGATAGGAAACGTTCTATAGATATATTGCAGATGAGCAAACACTCTAAAAAATATATCTTGCAGATGTAAATGGGGAAAGAGAAAGGGAAGTGGTGTGTGGCCAAGTATGGTGAGCCATACTCGGAATTTGTGCTCTGCATTTAACCCATCCAAGTGCACGCACACAGTAGTGAACATACACCTGGAGCAGTGGGCAGCCAAGTTTGGGGTTTGGTGCCTTGCTCAAGGGTCTCACCTCAGTTGTGGTATTAAGTGTGGAGAAAGTGCTGGTTATTCACTGCCCCCACCTACAATCCCTGCCAGACCTGAGACTCGAACCCACGACCTTCAGGTTACAAGTCCGACTCTTGATCCATTAGGCCACGACTGCCCCACCATGTAGATGTCCAATAGACGTTTTATATATATATATATATATATATATATATATATATATATATATATATTTTTTTATATATATATATATATATATCTATATATATATATATATATATATATATATATATATATATATATCTATATATATATATATATATATATATATATATATATATATATATATATGTGTGTGTGTGTGTGTGTGTGTTCTATCAGTGTAGTGTAAGCAAACTAAATGGATTACCAAAAAAGAACAAAATGTAGAGAGGGAACATTATTAACTATTGATTGGCTGATGTTTGGATTTTGAAGTGTGGGCAAAGGACTCAGTAATGAGGTAGCTGAATGTGAACTTGAAGGGTTGGCGTTTAAGTCAGGCATGTGATCAGCTAGAGACAAAAAAGAAGGAAAATCTGACCACGCCCACAAGCCATGCCCTAGCACTTATTATTAAAAATATATATTTTAGCACATTAAAAGATATAACTTATATTGTAATACATACTATTGTCCTGCAAAAAAAAATAAATAAATAATAATAATAATCATGATAATATAATATTATATATTATAATACAGTATATAGAATTGTTATTATTATTAAAGTACCTGCCAAAAGTTTGGAAACATTACAATTATTAATGATTTTGAAATAAATACCTTCTGCTCATCAAGGCTGAATTTATTTGATCAAAATAAAGTAAAAAAAACAGCAATATTGTGAAATATTATTACAATTTTTTTTAAGTTTTCAATTTTAATATATTATCAAATGTAATGTTATTCCTGTGATGCAAAGCATACTTTTCTACATCATTACTCCAGTTTTCAGTGTCACATGATCTTTTAGAAATCATTACAATTCATTTGACTCTCAAGAAACATTCTGATTATTATCAATGTCGAAAACAATTTTGCTGCTGCATATTTTGTGTGGAAATGGTGATACACACATTATTTTTGCCAAGATGGCGACGGCCGACTCCGCCTACTTTAGGCTTCAAAAATGCTCTTCAGAAACAACAGCGCAGACTGATCAGGGTATAACCAAAGTCCCTTTCAAGGAAAGACCATTCACTCGGCCGCCATATTTGCAACGCCTCCGGGCAGCTCAGACAAGACCAAGTCCTATCTAAATGAATGGGGGAATCCTAAAATCTCAAAAATGGCTCGCTGAACTCGCGATTAAATTACATATTTCAAATCAGCAATACAATCTGAAATAAACTGCACCATGAATGTTGTTTCTTATGCTCAAATAGCGTTCAAAAAGTGTATTTTTCAGGCTGAACCAGCCAGTGCGCATGCGTAGCTCCAATGCGTTTATGACTGCGCACGAGCACTGAGATTTAAGGATTCCACCATTCATTTAGATAGGACTTGGTCTTATCTGAGCTGCCCAGAGGCGTTGCAAATATGGCGGCCGAGTGAACAGACATTCCTTGAAAGGGACTTTGCAATTATTACCCGAATATTTATGACGCCATTGGATTAGAGTGCTGTCAATTAAACAACTCAAACACGAGAAGCGCGATTTCGCCGGCTGCAGACCACGTCTCTGTTCATTGTAAGTATTACAATATAATTATAGGCATTAAATAATTATTTAAGTGGTGCACCAGCACCGCTTATAATAGTAATCATTGTTACATTTCTTCCTGTTGTTTCAAAGATTAAAGGCACAATCACTTTCCCAAATAGTCTGCAGTAACGTAGTAAACACTAAAATGTGGGGTTTTAATAATGTTAGTGTTCTGACACTTTTAAGATGTAGAATAGTAAACACCTGTTTGAACTGAATAAACAAACGTTTTTGCATGGTAGTCTTATATTTTTTTATTTTCATTTGCAATATCCAAGAACAGCTTCACATTTAAATGATTCTGTCTTTAATCAGATGAGAACATGGCTATTAAATGTACTATTTGTGTAAAATTGATGATTAAGTTAGAGGTTTGTTTATTTTTAGACAGAATCTTGTGGAAAAAAATGAAAAGGGAACACACACACAGTCTGTTTGGACAATAGAAGAAGTTGAGAATAATTAGCTTATTCAGTGGTTTTTGTTTCTAAAAAGATAGATGCGTTGTCTAGGCACTTGTGCAGTGCCATTTTTAATGTCATTTAATGTCGGCACATGACTTTTCCCATGCCCCCCCCCGACTGGTTATTGGCCCCCCCTGTGCCACTCCATTAAAAAAAAATCAGAATCGCCCCTGTTAGGTAAGTCCGGGTGTGTCTCACGTCCTGAAAAGTGAAGCTGCGGGCTCTTTGATCTCCCCCTGGTGGCTGGCTGCAGTACAGGTCATAAACCCCACCCTCTCCATGTAAACGAATGGGACTTGAGTCAAAATAAAAAAAATAAATGACACTTCCAATACAATTTTCCGAAATATTTAAGGTAGTTGTTATCACACTGATATGTTCAATTGTTCGTTTTTGTGATAAGTTTGATTTTAGCTAGTAATTTGATGCTTTAAAAATGGGGTGTGTCGTTATGGTTGATTGGATCTGCGGGAGTTTGGGCGGGAGTTTGATACTGCAGCACTACTGCAAACGAATCTCTACTGCAGACTCTGGCTCCAAATGACGTCATTTACTCAAGATGGCAGCGGCCATACTGAGATGAATTGGCTTCAGTTTCCTATAGTGGAAGGGAGACGCGTCGTCCATCTTTTTTTACAGTCTATGGGTAAGTCCAGTGTATTTAGCGCGATTTCAATCATCATGCAGTAACCACCCCCCCCCCCCCCCCTCAAAAAAAATAAATAAAATAAACTCGGATCTACGCGAATCACATGGGTCGTCCCTCAGAGGTCAGAAAATACGAGAATCCGTATTTATTTTTTGTTTTATCTGGAAAAATCACAGCCCTATTAAGTGGACTGAATGACTGGCGTCCGTCTTATATTTGGAAGCCCCAACGTAAAACATAGGACTTAATATGTAATGTACAGCATCCTAAAGAAGCAAAAATCTGTTGATGAAACTCACCTGAACATCCCACTGTCATTTGCCTGGTCACTGTCTGTTGACCACTGGAGGCAGTGCAGTTAAACCTCACGTTTCTGTTGCCACTAAATGATGCGAAAAGTACTAGCGAAGAGTCGACAGAGTTCGGGATTCCTGAAATATACGATCCGTTGAACTCGCCATCAGGCATCCAGGACAAATTCACATTTTGGCCAGATGCGGTGCACTCAAGGGCAATGTAGCACTGCCTGTCATTGAGGGAATGAAGCGTCTTCTGGATGTCTGGAGTCTTGAGACGTTCTGCAAGACGTTATATCAGTTACTCAATCTGGCCGACAGTCATTAAGCAGAAGTAGACTGTTGACTATACTGAAGAATGCTTACCTTGCACTGTGAGATGAACTTTAACTTGTTTCCGTGTGCCATCTGAGGTGACCAAAGCCACACTGTATGTCATGCTGTCATCAATCATCACATTATGGATTGTTAAATCTCCTGTTTCATTGTTGAAGTCAAGTCGACCCTGATGTCTCCAGAACTTGTATATAATCACTTCACCGTCCTTTAGACTCGCAATGTATGTGGTGTTCTTATAAATGGACCACTGAACTCTGGTGAGATTCCATGATCTTTCCGCTCCAGATTTCAGGACGACTGATTGGCCACTGTAACCAGTAATGTATTCCTCACTGCCGCGCACTGCAAAAAATAAAAACAGATTCGTTGATTTACGTGAACGCCATAACATGTGAGAGGAAATCTTTTGTTGTTTCGCAGAAAAGGGAAACACCTTGTTTCCAGCGAAGCAGAATTTAGGTTGACTTTCTTTGTTTCTCACTCTGACTCTCAAAAATTCTCCAATAATCTCCCCAACCGGATCAAACTATGTAACATTAACGCAACCAACTCTGCATGATATAAGAGTGAATTTTGGTAAACTCACCTTGATGGATACACACAATACACAGCAGCACAACTCCACATAGACTCATCGCTCATTGGCTTGTCGGTGTAAATCAGCGAGGTCCTTGAAGCCCTTGGCCTTCCTTCACGCCGTTTCTGATTGTGGGGCTCCTTATCCAAAAACACAGCCAACTGACTCTTTCAGAGTCATGCTGCAACACTTAACTTAAAGCAAATGGGAAGTGTGGTGTGTTTCCTGCATATCTTGTGATAATACGACATTTCACGAGTGGGGGGAAGTACAAGAACAGGCATTAGATGAAGCTTTGGTGGTTTTGAACAGACACTCCTACGGAAGCAAATAAAGAGACTGCCCTATTATATGTGATGGCTACTACAGCAAAACTACATCAATGTGACACTAACACAATACCACCCACGCTCTGCACATTGTGTATGTATCTCTTATCACTTCAGACACTTGTTTTATTCAACTATAAGTGCCCTGGGAAATGGAAGTGAATTTGAATTGTATTTATTTGCGGAGGTATATTATGTGACACTTCTCTAGTAAGTTTCGTCTGTGTGTGAAGATGCTGCAGGCAGCGGCGTAGCGCAAATCCGTGAATGAATGTAAACTTCAAGGGATATCTCATGTAGGGACCCTGTCAATTGGAACATAGTTCATGCATGGAGCTCTCTTCTAATGATCTAAATCATTAGAGTCCTAATGATCGTGTGTTAAATAAGAGAGACAAGCAAAATATGCAGAGCGGTGGTAAGCGATGACTGGAATTGAGAAACTGCTCTATTTGTCTAGCCTAAAAAGCGGCATGTAAATCCCCTGATGCATGAGACACTTCCTCTTCATCACCCACATTATCATAAATAACGCCCACCATCAAATGAAACTAACTTGAACTTTGTCCATGGCATGTGTTTAAAGGATTCTGATCTGTTTTTACAACAGCGAATTATGAAAGAATCACCCCAATGTTGTTCCAATCCTGTGGAACACAACATTTTGCAGAACTTGAGTGCTGCTCTTGTATACACATTAACTGTAAATGTTAATCTTTCATGTTAATCGCTCATGAAAAATAGTTGTTCACTAGAAATCTTCCCCTTTTCTGTATCTGTCACGTCTTTTGTGTTGGATGTATTGACGTTCAGCGTGACTCTTATTTGAGGAACATTGATTCAGAGCAAACAATTCAATAGGCTATCTGTGGCAGAGCTGAAGATTTTTTAGTGAATAACGGCTTGTTTGAAAGAAAAGATAAAAAAAAATAATAGTAATAAAAAAGATGACTTAAAATAATTTAAAACAAGACAAAACAAGCTTTACCCATCTCTTCAGGTAGCGGTAAAAATGACTTTAATTGCAATAAATGTAATTAAAAAACAAATTAAAAAAAACTTTAACTTTATATGAGAAATGCATGAAAATATTGTTTTCAAGTTTTATTTGAAAAACATGCGTTCCAAAACATGTTTTACTCTCACAAAAAAAAAAATCAAAGCCATAAATCTAAAGTTGTGTTCCAAATTTGAGGTTGATATTGCAAAAAAAATAAAATAAATAATAAGATGGTTAGATGAAATTTGTTTCCAATGAAGTGTAAAAATTAAGTGTAACTATTTTTCACGGCCAGTTTCATGTTCATTGTGTGTGTGTTCACATGTGTTCACCCAAGTGCCAAAATCTATAGTTTTGTACCATTAAAAAAAAATAAATAAATAAAATAAAACACACACACACACACACACACAAAAACTGAATAGAGTGGTGGAACTGTGACGTCAATTTGTAGGCAAAAACCCAGAAGCGAGTTAGTGGTTGCAATGGTGAAAGTGAAACTTTAATGATGCATAGTACTTAAAGGTGCCATAGAATGGAAAACTCTATTTACTTTGGCATAGTTGAATAATAACAGTACTGTACATGGACATGACATACCGTGAGCCTCAAACACCAATGTTTCCTCCTTCTTATGTAAATCTCATGCATGAAAAAGACCACTGAAAAATAGGTGAATCGGAACATAACACCGACTGTGACGTAAGAGTC